>VIAB01011437.1:49213-75082 GCA_009801035.1 Oophaga pumilio
GAAGGGGTTAAGTAAATCAACTACCTGCACAGTCCTTTGCCAACAAGTTGTGAAAGAAATTAAACTTCTGAAAAAAAAATCTTTAGTATTCTGACTTAAATTGCTCTAATAATGAGAGCAAATTAATCTATTGATATCAAGCAATATGTTTCTCGCAAATTAGCTAACATAAGTTTCTATGATTTTCTTTCATATAAAATAAACTGAATTTCAAACTTTGTGATCTGGGAGACAATGTGAAAAGAAAATGTGATGAAAAGTGTTTCATAGGCGCAAACTTTTAAATTTGATTTATAGGCATCAAAGTTATTCTGTGGAAATGTGCAGAACATTGATAATCTTATGATTTCTTACCTTTTATATTTGCTAAAAATGGGAAAATTTTCAAAAGCAAGCTACAATTAGAGAAAATATGCTTGTGCTAAGAAAGCAGAATGACCTAAAATAAGGTCAGCTTTTTTAGTTCAAGGGGGAAATCTGGCTCCATTTGTAAGAGTAATATTATTTGTTTGTGTCGGCAATTTAGCAGTAAATATAAGAACATTAAGGATATGATTATGGGGGTATAATGATCTCTGAGGAAGGAGCAAGGTTATTTTTTCCATTAGTTAGAATTGATAACTAGCTATCATGCAATAGATACATGATTTTTGTAAGTATTATTATTTAGTAATATTTGGAATTGTCTATGGGAGCAATCTTCTGTTTATCTGGTACTGTATGAGAGGCATTAGGGCTGTTAGAATATACATGATAATGAATCTAAGATTACCGAAAAAGCTGCTCTTGAAACTTACTGATCCTGCTAGTGCAGAGGAGAAGATCGATCTGTGGGTGCTGACCAGGCACCAGATCCAGAACTGCTGGCGCCGGGCCTACTGTTGCAGGGGGGAAGGAGCATGAGGACAGAGCAGAACCTTGACCTGTGTAGATGGGGCATTGTGAGCCAGGGGTGTAAAAGAGGGTTTGCACAGGAAAAGAGAGGGGCTTCCCACCAGAGAGAGGAGTCAGTGAGGACTGGCGCTGAGCCACGGGTAAAGATAAGCCGTATGGCAGCGATTATGGTCAGGTGCAGCAAGGACTCATTGGGCATGTAGAGGGACATACGCTGAGTGAAGGATTACAGTGGATTATTCCTTGCTGCGCTGCAGCATAATGGACAAGGGGCTCAGCGGGTCAGACCGATGACGCCCGCTGCCGCCAGAAGTGAGACCGACTTGTTAGGCGGAGAAGCCGGCAGAACTCAGAACCGGCCTCAGCCAGCAGCCAGCCATGTAACCCAGGAATAGAGAAAGACATCCGAGTGACGCTAAGTGAAATTGACATATATAAACTGCCTTCTTGAGTTGTTTTCTCCTTTTTACCCCTCAGCCTTCACCTTGTTTACTCCCTGTTGCTCCCTGCGAGGAGGTTACCCTTGTCCCCAATAAACAAATAGTTGTTTTTCCCTGTTAACCTTTGTTCAATGCTTCTGTGTCACTGCATCCTAGTACCTGTGTTACATTTGGTGTAGTCGGCAGAATGCAGTCTTTGGACACAAATGCTGCAGATCAGTCCACCATGAGTGCCCCAAAGTTAAGCTTGCCATTGGGGGCCATGCTCAGCAATCTTCCAAAATTTACGGGGTGTGCCACACCGGTGCAAGAAAGATACCGACAGATACTTCCCCAGATGTATAAAGAAGTGAAGGAGATGCTAGCTCACATGTTGCATGTTGCAGAGTGGATGGATATGGGAAAGTCAGAGTCCGTGGGTGTCTCCCATTGTCCTGGTTCATAAGAAAGACGGGACCTTATGTTTGTGCGTTGATTACAGACGGCTAAATGCCTGTATGGTGCGGGACGCCTATCCATTACCAAGAATTGAGGAGTCCCTATCTGCATTGGGAAAGGCAAAGTACTTTTCATCTCTCGACCTGGCCAGTGGGTTCTGGCAGATGCCCATGGCTATACATGACTGACCAAAGACAGCGTTCATATTGCCCATGGGACTATTTGAGTTCAACCGTAAGCCCTTTGTCCTGACTAAAGTCCCCAGGACGTTGCAGCGCTTGATGGAGAGATGGCTGGGGGACTTGAATTTTGAGGCAACACTAATCTATCTCAACGACATCATCGTCTACACGGCCACCTTTGAAGAGCACCTCCAGCGACTGGAACAAGTGCTAGGGAGCCACGGCCTGAAGGTGAAGACACAAAAATGTCATCTCTTTCGCAAACAGATTGAATATCTGGGGCATGTCATGTCCAGTGAAGGAATGAGACCTGCACGTGTAAAGGTGGCGACTGTGCAAGACTGGCCCACCCCAACAATGGTGAAAGATGTTCGGGCCTTCCTGGGCCTTACTGGGTACTACTGAAGATTTGTGAAGAATTTCACTCTCTTGGCCAACCTATTACTGGAGCTGCTAAAAGTGGTGTCGGCTGGCTCGAAGAACCGAACCATTCAGTGGGGAAGCCGTCAAGAAGAGGCCTTCAGAGCCTTAAAAATGGCCCTGATGGAGGCCCCAATACTCGCCTATTTAGATTTCTCACAGCCCTTCATTTTCCTTACTGATGGAAGTTTACATGGTCTGGGGCATTCCTATCACAAATGCAGGGAGGGAAGGAACAAATGGTAGCCTACACGAGCCTGTCTTTTCATGACTCAGAACGGAACCCAGACATTTATTTCTCCTTCAAGCTGGAACTGCTAGTGTTGGTGTGGGCGATGACTGAGTTCGCAGAGTATTTGTCCAGGTCATAGGTCCTGGTGCGGATGGACAATAATCCCCTGGCCCGCCTGGAAAAATAGAAGTTGGGGGCCTTAGAACAGCAATGGGTGGCCAGCATGGCGAAGTATCAGTACAAGATCGCCTAGTGGGCCAGGACTGAGAACACACATGCTGACGCTCTCTCTAGGATGACTTATGAGCGACCTGAGTGTGATCAAGATGAAGAGCTGGAGGCGGAAGAGATTCCTGGACTTTGCCAAATTGTTGGTGGCGACGCAGAGACAGATCGGAGAGGCGTCTGAAGAACAGGTGTTGGGACAGCCCCGAGATAGCTGAGTTAGACTTCAACGGACAGATAAGGAAATCGCCCTGCTGCGAAAGTGGGTGGCATTGAAACAACTCGCAGCCGGCGAGAGAGAAGCACTCTGTCTCCAAGATCCCTGCGGATTCTATGGCAGTGGGAAAGGCTCCACTTGGAGGATGAATTGCTATTCCAGAGAGTACAGCTGCTGCGAGAAGTGGGGTCACTTCGCAAGTAGTGCTCCTGGAGAAGTTGATCGGAGTAGTGGCTATGGAGGCCCACGAATCAGGGGCTCACTTCAGTCTGGAGAAGACATTCCAGTGATTTTAGAAGCTGGTGTATCACCCACAATTGAGAACCTCAGTGGAGGATGTTTGCCAACAATGTCGGAGCTGTGAGCTAGCCAAACCCCCAGAACAGCGGGCCCCAGTACAGACCATCATGACTTCTGTCCCCTTGGAGGTTCTGATGATCGATTACTTGACTGTAGTCCCGACACATCTCAGATATGAACTTTGCCTGGTAATGAAGGACCATTTCACAAAGTTTGCTGTGGCAACCCCGACTAGAGACCAGACCACCAAGTCAGCTGCACAGGCCATCTGCCGGGATTTCATCCACGTGTATGGTTGCCCGAAGACGATCCATTCCGACCAAGGCACCTGCTTTCAGTGCCGAGTGATGGACGAGTTGCAACATTCATACTGGATTGATAAGACAAAAAGTATTCCTTACCACCCTCAAGGAAATGGAGCCTGTGAATGCTTCAATCGGACGCTGATCCAGATGCTTCGAACGTTAGAGGAAGATCGGAAGATACAATGGACTGAGTTCGTGGCTGAGCTAGTATGGGTATACAGCAATTGAGTGCATAGTATGACGGGGTTCACTCCATATACCTTGCTGTTCAGGTGAAGGGGGCGAGAGATCACCGAGTAGGAGTTGGACTCAGAGGAGGACTACCCATGGACAGGGATGTCTTCCTGGGTTCGAGAGCGCGGGCATCAACTGCAGACCCTCCAACGGCTGGTACAGACGAAATTTCAAGAACTCAAGCATCATGAGGCATCACCTATCCGAAGGACAGCTCTGATACCAGGGTTCAGGTCTTAGTCCGGAACAAGTGGCCCCAGGGAAAGCTGGAAATCTAATGGGAGTGGATCCCTCATTGAGTGACATGATGAGTCGGTTCTGACGGGCCGGTGTATGAAATTCAGCCTGAACAGACGGAGGGAGCATCTACCTGGGTGGTTCCCCATAGCATGCTGCAGCCCTGCCTGTCCAAAGGACCCGAGGATGGAGAAGAATCGCCGAAAGATACCGATGCACCCACTTCGACATTTCAGGACTTCAACGAAGAAGAAGGGGTGACAGCCTCGCCCCCAGACCTCAATGCTTCAGTGCCTGCTACTCCCAGAGAGGGAAGCACTGAGTTACCAATGTTTGAAGCCACGGGAGCGGCTGGTCCACTGGACCAAAGTAGCTCCCCACCTCCCATCAGTCAACCCGGATTACCCCAATCAGAGCGAACGACGGCTGGAGTGCCTCTCAACCGTTGTGAGCAAGATCAATTCATTCAGCAACAAATCATCCAAGAAGTTAAGAAATGTAAACACCTTGTGAAAGAGCTCTCGCCCGTGGAATGGCGAGTTAAAGGAGAATGGGGGTGTAGAGAAGAAGACTGGGCTGTGGGTGCTGACCAGGCACCGGGTCCAGAACTGCTGGGCCGGGCCTACTGTTGCAGGGGGGAAGGAGCTTGAGAACAGAGCAGACCCTTGACCTGTGTAGATGGTGTGTTGTGAGCTAGGAGGGTATAAGAGGGTTTGCACGGGAAAAGAGAGGGGCTTCCTGTCAGAGAGAGGTGTCAGTGAGGACCGGTGCTGAGCCATGGTAAAAGATAAGCCACATGGCAGCGATTACGGTCGGGTGCAGCAAGGACTCCCAGACCTCATCGGGCGTGCAGAGGAACATGTGCAGAGTTAAGGATTGCAGTGGATTATTCTTTGCTGTACTGCAGCATAATGGACTAGGGGCTCAGTGCGTCAGATCAGTGACCGCCTGCTGCCGCCAGAAGTGAGACTTGTTAGGCGGGGAATCCAGAAGAACTCAGCACCGGCCTCAGCTGGCAGCAAGCCATCCAACCCAGGAATAGAGAAAGACATCTGAGTTTAGCTAAGTGAAATTGACATATATAAACTGCCTTCTTGAGTTGTTTTCTCCTTTATACCCCTCAGCCTTCACTTTGTTTACTCCTTGTTGTTCCCTGCCATGAGGTTACCCCTGTCCCCAAAATAGTTGTTTTTCCCTGTTAACCCTTGTTCTGTGCTTCTGTGTCACTGCATCCTAGTACCTGTGTTACACTAGAAATTTTGTTCTTCATCCCATTGCATGAAAAAGGTTTGAAACGTTCTAGTAACACAAAGTTCTGAAACAAAGTAAAGAAATAACTTACGTTAAATTGCAAACAAACATAATAAACGTTCGTAGTCTCTTTTTAAGAAAAATAACATCTCGCTCCACTTCTTCCTCCATTTATCCAAGGCTGCTTTTCTTTTATGTGCTTTTTGCAGCATCTATAACTCTTCTGAATTACTTTTTTTTGTTGTAAGGATGTATTGACATCTCCTATTTATTGGAGACCAAAGAGAGGGAAACCGAACATATGGTCAAAAAGAATTAGGACAATGGATTTAAGGCTAAATACCTTTATTAGTGAGGGTTAAAGGAAGTAGCACTACATGCAGAAGAGGTGCCTGCACAAGTAAATAGAACATGATTACACATAAAAATTGTATAAAAAGACGAAACACTAGGTAATAAACAGAAGGCTAATGTATAAATATAGCAGCATAGAAACCAGAGCAGAGTCGGACTGGCCCACCGTAGAACCGGAGGATTCTCTGGTGGGCCCAGGCACTGATACCTGCTGGCATACTGGCCAGCAGCTGCCTAGGGCCCCTCCACTGCTCCAGGGGCCCACAGCCAGTGGGCAGCTGCTATGGGGGCCCCAGGTGCCAGTGGAGCAGCAGTGGGTGACAGGAAGCAAAAGCCGGCCGCTGCAACTAAAGCATGTCCCCGCTGCTAAAGAGAAATGACTATTCGCTGCTCTCCACGCCCCGTCAGAGAGCCAAAAAGTCAGCTTCCTTATTGGCCAGCTAACCGGTGCGGCCCAGAAGGAGGTGAAGACCTGGCCGGACACCGACAAAAGAACTGTTAGGCAAATCCTGACCCGGCTGAAGGATACTTTTGACACCCGCACAGCAGCGGAGATTAAAATTAAATTCTACGGGTGAAAACAAAGGGTGCAGAACAGTGTACGGGACTATGCACTAAACCTACAAGAGGCACTGCAGGCCATTAAACAGGTAGCCCTCGACAGTGTATATATCCTTAAATGGTATTGGCTGATTCAGACATTACTCACAGCCCATATGAACACTTTAACATCTTTGCCAGCAATGGTCAGCCCTTGCCTCAGGTGTGGTATAAGGAAGTGACCATCAAGGTTGGCCGAGTAGAATTGCAGTCGCAAGGATTGATTATAGTTGATATTGACAGACAAGAATGCCATCCTATGATTACTCTAGGCACCAATGCAATAGAGAATCGTCTTGGAGAAATTATCGTTTTGTTGCAATAGGTAGCCGAGACCACCAGTTCCAGTCAGCAGTGTGTCCTGCAAAATAAAATCATAGCCCTGCTGTAAAGAAAACAGGTAGAGCTGTCTGGTGGAGAAGTCAGCAGTGTCAGAGTGAGTGATCCAGTCCCCATTGCAAATACCCCCTAGGAGTGAAATGTTGATTTAGTGTCGGGCAGCAATAGGCCTCAGGGGTCAAGTTTACCAGGTCCTGCTAGAACCCATGTACTCTGATAGTAGACCCACCATCCTGACAGCCAGTGGAGTAGTCGATGTCCACAAGGGGCTGTGATTAAACTCGCCCCAGAGCTGAGCACTAGGGACCGGATACCGGAGTCCGTGGTTGCATGGGTACTGAAGTCCCAGCAGCTAAATCTGGAGGGCAGGGGACTGCAGGCCTCCTGATCCGATCTAATACCCGGCAGCACAACAGCATACCAGAGCCTGGAGCCGACACAAAGGAGCGACACCTGTGATAGGCTCGAGCTGCCTGCCATACGGGCAACGGTTCGTTTTTAAAAAAAAGAGAGACAGTTAGCAGCAGGAGGGTGAGCTGTTAGGCAGCGAGGAGAAAAAAAATGAGGACAGCGCAGAAGGAAGGGCTCCATACCTACCTGGCCAAGTGTATCCAAAATTGCTTCCAGTCTACCCGGCTCTCCATCACAATCTGTTACCAGTGCCCCAGTCTGTACTATCAACCATCAAGTAAAGGAAAAGAAAAGTACAGTCCTTGCGTCCTCCAGTGATCTCTTGTGCCCTGAGTCCTGCACCACAAGGTACACGAAGCCTGAAATAAACAGAACCGGTAGCCCTGGGGCCCCGCTCCACCTGTGGGGAGCAGAACCATTCCAGCTGCATCACCATCAGCTCCAGTGGTCTCCTTTAGCAGCATCGGCCTTCTGTTGCCGAACACCACAAGTGGCGTCACGTTAAATCCCATATACATATTCCCCATTTTACGACACAGTCAGGGCCATGGAGTAGGGTCACGGCCCAGTGACTTCCCCAAATAACTGTCCGACCTGGTTCCGAGTACCCCACGGCCCTGGTGGGTGTGTCAGAAATTTACATCTGCCTGATGGGGCTTTTCTAGTCACCTTTGATACATGTAGCTTGTATACATCGATTGATCATGAAAGTGGGATGGAAGCTATACAAACTTTTTTTGCAAATCAAATATGCCAGAGAGACACTATAAATTGTCCTCACTTAAGATTATACTTGATAGGAATTATTTCCTATTTCAGGATGAATTTTTTGAACAGCAGCAAGGTACCACAATGGGGGACCTACCTATGCTAATCTTTTTATGGCGGAATTTGAAAAGTCCTTTGTGTATCACAGCCAATACTTTCGACATTGTTGTGGGGTCTGACTGGGATACATAGACACAATTTTGACTATTTGGACTGGAAACGAGTTGACACTGAATAATATCCTAAGGAACTTAATTCTAGACACAGCACAATAAAATTTACCATACTCTACTCCAGTATGCAATTGTTTTTTCTAGACATGCTGGTATATACCACGAATTAGTGACTTTTGACTGATTTATTCACTAAAAGCACAGACAGGAATTCCATGTTACAATATTATACTCTTCACACATCAGTATTTTTGGGTGTATTTGATTTTCAAACACAGCAATGTATC
This sequence comes from Oophaga pumilio, assembly GCA_009801035.1. NCBI lineage: Eukaryota > Metazoa > Chordata > Amphibia > Anura > Dendrobatidae > Oophaga > Oophaga pumilio. The sequence continues at coordinate 57,521 of VIAB01011437.1, forward strand.
AACATATTTATCCCATGCATTACACATAATGCACAAGACTAGAGAGAAACATATGTTGCTAAGTCTGAAAATTCTTTAAAAACTAACTTCAGACTTCCAGTTCTGTGGTCACCATGAGAGGTTACAGTTTCTGAAACCTGCCATGATTAGGTGATAATATTTTGTTTACAGCCCAAATGAACTGACAAAACCTGACAAATCTTACACCCGAGGACAGGGGAAGTTGTGCCACACTGTAATGACTGGTTCTTATGTAAAATAGGTCCAAAGAACACAGCTTAGCATCTATTAAATAAGGAAGGGGTACATTATTGAATAAAGGGGACGAGGATGGGGGCATTATTAGATAAATGGGGCCAGGATGGGGGACATTGTTAAATAAGGGGGCCTAGGATGGGGAAGCTGATTAAATAATGGGAACAGGATGGGGACATTATTAAATAAAGGGGGCCAGGATGGAGGACATAATTACTTTATGGTGGCCAAGTCACTTTTTTTCTTCATGTGACACAGAAGTCAGGGAAAAAGTGGAGAATGTGCTCTACAGAAATCACCTATAGATGACTGTGTGTTATTTACTGCAGAGACAAGTCCTGGCTGGAAAAAGTAATAGTGGTCTGCGCTGGATGAAGAAGAAAAGCAAAGATGGATGACTTCAACTAGAAACACTACTGGTAAGTCATTGTACTATATGTACACTAGACACTCTATACTATCTACACAGCTCTTGTGTATAATGTCATCTGTGATTACTGTATTACCTGTACACTATATACAGAGCTTCTGTGTATAATGTCATTAGTGATCATTGTATTATCTGTATATTATATACAAAGGAGCTTTGTATATAGTGTATAGTGTACAGTTAATACAGTGATCACCAGAGACATTATACAGAGGAGCTCCATACATAGTGTAATGTCTCTGGTGTTCACTGCATTACATGTACACTAAACACTAAATAGTATGTACAGTGCTCATATATAATGTCACTGGTGATCACTGTAACCTGTACATGATACACTATAGCACTATAGTACAGTGCTCATGTGTATAATGTCATCAGAGGTAATATTAGTGTTATTATTATTATGGTTTTTATTCAAGATCATTATTTTAGTATTATGTGTTCACTATTTGGTAGTAATATGCTGTCCAGTCATGGCATGGCGGTATTTGTTCCTTGTATGTGGTATTACTTGGTCATCATGTGGTGGTAATATGAAGTCAGGTCATGGTGTTGCGGTATTTGCTCCTTGTATGTGGTATTATTTGGTCACTTTTTAGTGATAATATATTGTCTGGTCATGATGTGGCAGTATTTGTAATGCATTTAGAGAGGTTCTCCAGTGAAAGCAAGTAATCACCTATCATAAGGCCATGTTCAAATGTTCAATATTTGGTCAGTGTTTTACATCAGTATTTGTAAGCCAAAACCAGAAAGTGGTGACGTGTTTCTATTATACTTTTGCTCTGATTGTTCGATGCCCGGTTTTGGATGTAAAATACTGACCAAATACTGAACAAGTAAATGTGGACAAAGGATAAGTGCTCACCTAATTATTGGAGGGGGTCAGAAGAATGTGGAACTTTAATCCCCATTAGAATGGAGCCATATGTTCCACTCGACCACTGATTCATTCAGTTCCTAAGTGGCTAGCGAGCACTGTGTTTGGCTTTTCTGGAAACCCCAAAGAGGATAAATGGACGTGTGATCAGTAGTGTTGAGCGATACGATACCGCAAGTATCGGCCATAAGTGGCCTGTCAGGGATAAAAGGTCCCTATTCTTACGATCCAAGTGGTTTCCAATGGCTGGATTCTATAATCAATAAGTTATCACCTACCTTACCTGTGGATCAGTGATAACTTGATTTCACCAAAGAACCCCTTTAATGCAAACTACTGTAATTGTGCATCACAGTTTAGGTGTGTGCAAAGTAGGTGTGCAAGAGCCTCCTGTATTTTATAGGCGACGCTCCACTATAACGGGGATATCGGCAAGAATTTGCATATAGTTGAAGTGTGGGCCTACAGAGTCAATTCCTCCTGTGGGCCCCAAACATCACAGTCTGACCCTGATAATGGGTATTCTATAATGTCTTCCATAAAAAAGACCTGATTAACTAAGGCAATAAGATATTCCAGCTTTGCTGGGCATACCTGAAAAGTGTACAAAAGATAGAGCACACTGTATTGGCCTGAACTCACAAAACACCAGGATGAAGTGCTTCACCCAGGCATCACACAAAAACCCAGGCCATGACAAATCATATTGAGATACCTTTAATACAGTATATTAACAAAGTCGCCATAATGAAAGCCTTCAAATGCCAGAAAAAATAACACACAATGAAAAGGCAAAAATATATATAGTCAACGACTACTTGGCTAAGTTAACAAACATGAAGGTTTTTAAAGATTCAGTATATACTCTGAATGTGTCAGTCATCAAGACAACGATCCAAAGTACACCAAGTTCTTTAACCAAGTTTTCACAAAAGAATAGTTAAAGATGAATGAAGCTAAAGTTTTGGAATGGTCAAGTCAAAGTCCTGGCCTTAATCCTATAGAAATGTTGTGAAGGACCTGAAGTAACAGTTCATAGGAGAACTGTTTTGTAGGGATGAATGAACTAAATTTCCTACAAGAGGATGTGCAGTACTAATCAATAATTGCTAGTGAAAGCAAAGGTTCACAAACTTCTGCCACTGACAGATATGGGATATTGAATAATTTTCCTCAATAAAAAAACAGGGTCAGATCAGGTACAGGGCTGCATTGGACTGCAACACTTTTAATGCTATAGGCGGCGGGACACTGATAATGTTAACAGCTGTGGTGAAGCTCAGAGCCATAGCCTCCTTGCTCAGCCGTTTACTCCGACAGGATGAAGGCATCTTCCAGCTAGACAACTGCTAGACAAGCCAGAAGAGTTGATGGAGACTTCATTGGCTGGAGAACCAGGATATGGTGAACATAGTTCCTTTTTAAATCATTTTTACTGTGTATCGATGCCTAAGAGGCTTCATACTGTATTTTGGGGGCTATGAGCCATCATGCTGTGAATAGTGGCTATGGACAGCATACTGTATATAAGGGGTTATTGGGTATCATGCTGTATATAAGAAGATATGGACATCATACTGCATATAGGGGACTTTGATGAGATCATACTATCTATAAGGGAGATATCATCACATCATACAGTGAGTGGGGGATGTGAGACTATCCTACTGTGTGTTGAGCTTTGGGGACATCATTCTGTGTATGGGTAGTTGTACGGGGCATCATACTGTGTTTGTGGGACTGCATGAGCCATCATACTATGTACAGATGGCTATAGAAGTGCGGCATAATATAGAGATTTTGCAGTATTTAGGAGGGACAGTCTAAATATGGCAATGTATAAAGAAAGGATAATATGGAGAGGGGGACACACTAGAGGTAGCATACTAGAAGGTCAGCATGAGTTGCAGTTTACAGACAAGGACAATATGAAGGCAAACAGTGTAGATGTGACAAAATGAAATAGGAAAAGTGTGGTGGTTATGGTTATAGTTCATAAGTGGGGATAGAGTGGTTGTTATAGGTCATATAAGGTGATGGTGTACTATCATAGTTCAAAAGTGTGAACAGTGTTGAAGTTATTTTTCATAAGTGGTAACAATGTGGAGGCCATAGCTCAAAAGGGTTGATAGTGTGGAGGTTTTAGTTTGTAAGGGGTTATGATGCTTTCTAGTTCATTATGCTGTATTGTGTCGAAGTTATAGTTCATTATGGTTGATGGTGTGGAGGTTCGCGTTCACAAGAGTAGACAGTGTGAAGGATATAGTTCATAAGAACAGATGGTATGCAGGCTATAATGGCTGACAGTGTGGAGGTTTAGTTTGTAAGGTGTTATAGTGCCTTCTAGTTCATAATGGTGGACGGTATGGAGGTAATATTTTATAAGACAGTGTGAATGCTATGTACCATAAGAGGTACAGTGTGGGAATCATATTTTGTACAAGGAGAACAGTGAAGGACAATCATTATTCAAGGGCAAAGCATGGGTAGATATTTTTATTCAGGGGCATAATAATGACATGGTTTTGGTGCTGTATCCATGTACTTGATGGTAGTTCTGGTACTTTATTCATGCACTGATGGTAGTCATGGTGATGTGTTCATGTACTGATGGTGGTTCTGTTGCTGTATTCATGTTTTGATGGTACTTCTAGTGATTTTTTTTCATTTACTGGTGGGGATTCTGGCAATATGGTCATATATTGATAATGGCTTTGGTGATGTTTTCATGTACTCATTATGGTTTTTATTATGTATTTCCGTACTGATGGTGGCTCTGGTGCTGTATTTATATGTTGATGATGTTTCTTGTGCTATATTCAAGTACTGTTGTTTATTCTGTTGCTGTAGCCCTGCAATCATGGTGATCCTGGAAATGTACTCCATGATAGGAGACAGTGATTTACTTTATATACTGTTCTACTATGATTTTGCAGTCCATAGTATAACTTATCAAATGATCACAGGTTTAAGTCCTCTAAGGCTACTTTCACACTTGCGTTTTTTTGCGCAGCGCATCGTGCGCACATGAAACGCATTAAAAAAACACATGCAAATGCTTATAAACGCTGCGATATTTAGTCGCATCAGCGTGCGCATTGTGACCAAAAAACGCAGCATTTGTATGCGATTTCAAGCGTTTTTGCATGCGTTTGCGTTTTTTTGGCACATGGGTTGTCTACGTGTCACATTTCTATCAACTCTGTCTCTATCATCTCTGTCTCTATCATCTCTATCATCTCTGTCTCTATCATCTGTCTCTATCATCTCTGTCTCTATCATCTGTCAACTTTTTATCTACACTCCTCATAAACAATGTATCTTGTGTAGGGGGTGGTTTAAACAAGTGTTTAGACATTATTTACTCCAAAATCGCGTGCGCGCAAAAGCGCTGACGAGCGCAAAGCCATGCGCACGCCAACGCACCCATAGACTGCACGCGTTTTTCTAAAGCGGTTGGGCGAAAAAAAAATGCAACATGTAGCATCTAGCGCGTATGGACGCACACCTGGATAATGCGCAGCGCACGCCAAACGCTGATGAACACGTGCAAGCGCTAGACCCTGCGTCCACCATGTTAAAGATAGGGAACATTGCGCATGCGTCCGATAGCGCACGATGCGCTGCTCGATAAAACGCAAGTATGAAAGTAGCTTAAGGCAACTAATTAATAATGAATGAATATCGTGAAGTAAAATCCCCAAAAACAATGATGGAACTGCATTTATTCATTGTAGGTTTAAATTGCACTTTGTGAAGGTGTGCCATTTAAATATTAGCCTCAAGCAGCAGAAAAGCTAGAATCGACCATGGTCATGTCAATAAATGGGGGTTCACCTCCTACCTATTTAAAGATGACAATTTTCCAAATATGCTTGAAGGAAAGATGGCACAACTGCCTCATATTAGTGTAAACAATTCAGGTCAAGTGTTATATACCCAATTATTTGGGGTTACTATTAGAAGATATATCATGGGGGCTTTTATGGCCAAAAATAGCAAGATAATTGTCACAAAAAAACTGAATTTTGTAAAGCACTAAAAACCACTTACACTTGTTTCCAAGCATCTTCTACTGGGCAAAATAAACTAACTTGGAAAGACTGAAAATCAAATTATGAGAATTGGTTAGACAGGAGGGAAAGTACAAGTCGCTCTTATCAAATGGCAGATTTATTTACATATGGAAACAAACAAAGTGGATGATAGTGAGATTTGCTAAGGGGTTGCATGAAGTTTCCTAAATTATAAATTTAGAGTATCCAGATGAGAAGATTCATTGCCAGCTTACCAAAATAAACAAGATTCTTCGGGAATTGTATATAAAAAAACGCAAGAGCAGATAACCTTAGGGTCATTCTTTGAGTGACTTTGTAACCAAAACTAACAAGGCCCTTGGAAGGATAATAAAATGGCATTATCACACAATGTGCGCTGTAAAGAGTGTTAGCAAATCTTAAAACACAGAAAGCTCTGAGACCAAGCTGTAATACTTGACAACTCTTAAAGTCCAGAAATAACGTCCCATTTGACAGGTCTTTATAATAAGTATTTAATCAAACGTCCCATTTGACAGGTCTTTATAATAAGTATTTAATCAGAGCGGGAATTCCTTCACAGTTCAACACAGCGCATATAAAACTTCTACCTTACACCAGATGTCCACCGTTTTCCTGAATTCACACAGAACAAATTAGAAAAAAAACACATTTTTGTAATTTTCGAGTAGACTTCAATTCCATTTGAACTGAATGTTGCTTATCGTGCTCTGGGGTCTTTATAAAGAACATAATAAACATAATAAAAGTAATAAAACATAAACATATTTAACAGAACATAAGAAACATAGGTAGTGAAAAAAAATCATCGCTCTGGTTGCCCTTGCTGCTCACTGCTTGTCATCTAGTTCTTTGTGCCACTTCTTACTCTTGTTGCATGTCACATCTTCAATGTCTTCTGTTGTGAACGCTCTGGATTGGACTTCTGAGTTGGGGCTCCCTCTGGTGGCTGCTGATAGTAATGAAGCTGCCTTGACTGACAGAGGTCTTTCAGCTAGGGACGATTGGCAATCAGGGATTGATGACTGGGGAGATTTAAGGGAGTAACCCTCCCATGATCCTCACTGGTGATTAGTTGCTTCCTGATCTCTTTTGGAAGTCAGCATGTTTCCTACTTGTCCTGCAATGTTCAGATAAGTTATTTGCTGTTTATTTCTTTTGCTTGTGTTTTTGTCTATCTCCGTTTTCTGCCCTACTGGATTGTGCAGCCAGGTTCCCCTGTGTGAGCCTGCACTGGATACGGTTTCTCATTTACCATTGTTTATGCATTTTCAGCTCCCTGTTATTTTTGCATCCGCTGAATTGCTACCTGTTCACACCAGAGACATTTTATGTATTTTTGGTTCTCTGTTATTTCAGTTTCTGCTGTTTTGCTACCAGTGCACACCAGAGGTCTGATCTAGTGGGGGAGAGATCGTGTGGTCTCAATATTTTTATATATCAGAAGTGTTGGAGTTTTTTCTAGTGTTTTTTTCCGGATTTTTCCGGATTGCAAATAGTATTCTTTCCTGTCCTGTCCTATCTAGACAGTTTTGGGCCTCAGTGTTTGCTTACTCTATTTTCTGAGTTGGTATTTCATCTTGTCTCACCGCCAATATATGTGTGGGGGCTACCTATTCCTTTGGGGCGCTTTTCCGGGGCAGTTAGCTTTCACCTTTCTATCTTCAGGCTTAGTTAACTCTCCGGCTGTGACGAGGCATTTAGGTCATCGTAGGTACGTCCTACGGCTACTTCTAGTTGTGCGGTTAGTTTAGGGGTCTGCAATCCGTTAGTTTCCAACCTCTCTGGGTGTCTGGCTGCCTTGGCTGTTTTTTGCTACTGTCCTCCTCGTCTACCAAATCATAACAGTCTTCCCTCTAGATCAGGATTTCCGGAAGAAAACATGCCTCGGACATCCTTGCGTGTCCTGCTCATACAGTGCATGTTGTGACACCACGGCATTTTGACGTAAATCATGACTTTGCTACACACAGTGACTTCCATGGCCTGTTCACAGCTAGAAATTCTGTCCTTGTGTGGAGACACCAGAGATGCTGCACACAACATGGGAAAGAATGAAAATCTGTGGAGGACCATTCAGTGGGCAGTGAGTTTTTTTTCTCATTTAAGCTTATGCAGGCCCTGTACAGGTCATCAAAATGGCGACTAGCTAGTTGCCAATTTGCTGAATTTGCGCAAAGCAAATTAGTAAAAAGATAGAAACAAAATGACCATATACCCTGCTGTAAGTAAGTTATTTGTAATAGTACATATAGGTAACAAAGGGAACTTAGTAAACATTGTTTTTGATCAAAAAAGCGTAAAAAGTGTACCCTAAGTAGGACAGTCCTATCCTCTGAAATTAAAACCTTACCTTGTGTCAGATGACAACAATGTAGATAGGGGCAGAGCGGGACAAGAGCCCAACTGTTCAGACAGACAACAAGCCATGGGCAGCAAAATAAATGAAATGCCTAGCTGAAAAATGAGGACCCATGCCCCTGATTGTACAAAATACAAGAAACTAAAGAAAACAAAAATAAGCAGGAGTATAAAATGGTATACATGCATCATATAGGCATGTTCACAATGTGGCCATTTAGAAGACAGGACCTAAGATAGAAACAAATGAGCATATACCCTGCTGTAAGTTAGAAAATAGTAATAGTACACATAAATAACATAGGGTGCTTAGTAGACATTGTTTTTGATCATAAAAAGATAAAAGCCATCCTACCGTGACAAGGTGTACCCCAATCCTATCCTATCCTTTAAAATGAAATCCTCACCTTCTGTTAGATGACGTCAATGAAGATGGGGGCAGAGCACAACCGCAGCCCAACTTTCCAGGCACCCAGTCATGGGAAGCTATAAATACTCTGGCTCATTTTTTGTTTTGCTTTAAAATTGTAAAATTTGAGTTTAATTCAGTTTTACTCGAAATAATTTGCCCATCTCTAGTCATTACTTTTTTTTTTATATGAAGACTTTTGCTATCTTGTACATATGAGATATAGTAGTATAGTCGTAATTGGGTTGTTTTTATGATACCTCTGTATTTTTGTGCTGGTACACTCTTTAGTTAAGGTTTTTACTTTTTAAATGTCTATGTCTTGTTTTCTTATACCATAATAAAATAGGGTAGCACAGTGGCTCAGTAGTTAGCACTGCAGCCTGGCAGCACTGGGGTCCTGCGTTCAACTCCCACCAAGAACAACATCTGCAAGGAGTTTGTATGTTCTCCCCGTGTTTGCGTGGGTTTCCTCCGGATTCTCCGGTTTCCTCCCACATGCCAAAGAAATACTGAGAGTGAATTTAGATTGTGAGCCCCATTGGGGACAGTGATGATAATGTATGTAAAGCACTGCGGAATAAGATAGCGTTATATAAGCAATGCATAATAATAAATAAAGTGTATTGCCATTTTTACAAGTCATATTGCCTTGGGATGACATATTCTGTAAGAGCCAAAGTCACAACACCCCAAGTAACCCTTATTTACAATATGATTGGAGAAGTAATAAAGCTAGACTTTACATGTTTGAGTATATCCCATTAATTATCCATTATTTTTTTTAAATGAAAAATGTTACCTTCTTTAGTCTACATTCAAGTCTATGTACTGAAAAAGTTTGTACTCATTTGTATTTTCTACTTTCCTTCTTTGATACTTTACATATGTGTCTGGATCTTATAATATAAATAACAAGCACTGTGGCTTTATTTTACTTTGAATGTACGTGATGTGTTTGCTGTGATATTTAGATTCACTTTTAGGAAGTGGCGTCAGATTATAATCTTTTTACCTATGTTAAACACAGCTTCAGCTAGATCAAAGCGCGTTTACATAAAATACTACAAATATTTAGAAACACACGATTATTTAGCAAAGTTTTCTACATGCAAAGTATGACTGCACATTCAATACTGTCAAAAACAACATTTTAAAAAATCCAGACTTTTAGTCTAACATTAAAAATCTGTATCTGCACATTTCTAAACACACATTGACCGCTACTTAAAATTATATGTCAGCTGCATTTTCTGAATGAACCTAATATTTTCCTAGAATATAAATGTGTGGGGGGAGGGGAGCAGAGCAGTTTATATATGATATTGCTGCCATCTAGTGTGGAGTCTGGGTAGTGACTATATCAAGAGCAACTCGCAATGCTGTATCTCACAGGAGTGGTAATGTGAGCACATTTAGGGAGGGAACGTGGGTATCATCTCAGATTCAATTAACAGTCATCAGCTATTAATTAAAATTAATTAAAATAGGCTTCTTAATAGCAATCTGTAGTAAGCTGGTATTATAATACAGTTAATATCACGTTACTGTATAATTTAATGAGCGGGTATTTCATTTGTCGATATTCATTACTGCACATTCATAGCAGTAAATAACTGAAAAACTATATACCCTCTAAAGTGCAGTCTTCACACAAGAATTTTTCAACTATACTATCCTTAATGGGTAGTATATTCTATATAAACGCATCTTATATACCAAAGACCAAAATATGCGCGAACTCTGAACTCTTAATGTTAAGTATCATAGGAGCAAGGCTGCATGGGAAAAATAGTTGTACGTGCCACCATTTTACAGTATAGACACTGTGCGTATGGCTTATGCCATGTGTGGGAGGCCTAGTACAAAATTTAAAGGACCTTATCTCATGTTTAAAGGGGTTGTCAAGGGATTTTATATTGATGGCAGTACCAGACAATGGTTATTATGAGTCGACGGACCAGTGCTGTGTAAATCCATAATTGAGTACGTCCGGCAGCTGTCAGCATCGTGAATAGCTGATCGGCAAGTGTGCCAAGTGACACGCTCTCATCCGATCAGATACTGAACACCTATCCTAAAGCTAGCCATCAATACATAAGTCCTAGACAACCACTTTAAAAGACAAAATTAAAATGTGCTTGTAAAAGAGGAAACATTTCTTATAGAAAAGATAATTTGCAATGTACCTCTCATAAAAATTCCACTCCAGTTTTCAAACTTTAAAGATTTTTAATTCTACAATTTACAGCTAACTGCCAAGGTTACTGGCCCACACTACACTCTGAGGGCGCTGGTTTCCTAGGCAAGGAGTGCACACTTGTATTACAGCTTGCACAAACTACGTTGCAGCTGGATAGATCCGATGGATGGCTGAATCAGGCCAGCTTCAGTGCTTCACACTCTCCTGATGCTGCTGAGGCAGAAATGCCTCTGCTGGCATCATTGGAGAGGGCACAGTATAGGATAGCAGCTCAGCCATGTCCTGGACCTGTCAGTCATCAGGGGTGCACCACCCTCCAGTAACCACGAAGCTTGAAGGTAGCGAAGCAGTGACATTCTGTTGATAGGATCCTGAGATCACTCATTTAAGTGCTTTTTAAAGGGTATTCTCATCTCAACAATTCATGGCTGCGATAGGAAAAAATATACATATGCAGTATATATAGGGCTTCATATGCATTATATGGCCCGGATTACAAAAACAGCTGTGCGGGCAGAGATTGTACTGCTTCCATAACGGTGAAGGTGTAATGGGTTGGACGAGGGGTGAACTTACCGGCGACAGCTGCATTCTTCACGCTAGTAACTGCTATATTCCTGGGGTGATCATGAAAACATTCAAGGGGTTAAAACCTCTGACCTCCTTACTAAGTCTATCTACAGAAAAAGCAGATCAAATCGGACTTTGCTGCTCCTGAGTGGTTAAGATGGAAATACCCTTCTAATATAAAAGGTCATTTCATATGTTAAAAGTTGTTTCTTGTCCAGAAGATATGTAATAACTTAATGTTCGTTGGAGACACCCCACAGCTGCCCAAAAACAGGTCTCTCAAATGTCACGTTAAATTGGAGTGGAGGCTTCACACATGCGTTTCTCCACTACATTCATTCTCTATGTGTGTCCACTAGCTGGTCTCAGTCTGTCTCAGCCTTATCCACATGCATATCACTTGACAAAAGGTAAGGTCTTATTACTAGAGTTAACTGTCCCATATACGGTCACCCTGACGAGGTGGGATGTCTTTTGCATTTTTTAAAATAAAAAACATGTTAACTAAGTGTCGTATATTATTTTCAAGCACTATGCTGTTTATTTATTTATTTACTGCAGTTGTGTTTAATCATTATGTTTCTGTCTTTGTTTTTTTCTATTCATTCTCTATGGGTCTGCCGGACAAAGCTGAGCACTGATCTTGTCTAGCTTTATCAATCCTATAGAAAATGAATAGAGACTGAGAGGTGAGGAGCATGCGTGATTTCTGCTGTATTCTAATGGTGTATTTCAGAGCTGCTTTCTCCATGTCAGTGGAGTTCCCAGCAGTCACACTTCCACTGAAAAGAAAGATATCAGCTACAATGTGACATTGTTCAGTTGTTAGTGGTAGATTTACATAGATCAGGACAGGAACCAGACATGAAGACATGGTCAGAAGCACAAGCAGTGTCACTGACAAACAGAGCTGGAGCAAACACGCAGAAATAAAAAATATTGAATTATTCAAGTACAGAGATTTGATGAAAGGGTTACTTAGAAGCCTGGAGCATTGGCTGAATGATGATTGCTGCATGTTGCATCTTCAAGAGGGTGAGTGTTGGCACATGTAAGCGATATTATTATTATTATAGATTTTTATAGGCAAAAGTGGCAAAATATAACAGCAAAGTGCTGGCCAGAAATCAAACACCAAACAGCTAGAGAAGTAAGCCAGTGTAGAGTTGCAAAAGCAGTAATACACTTATTACCGTACTTTGAATTTCTCTGCTTATACCATTGAAAATTGAATTTTCTTCTGAAGTTGCTGCTTGACATTGTTTTTTAATGTGGTTGTCTCAGAGATGGGTCATAAAATCATAGAAACATTTGCCCATACAAATGTGTACTCCACAGGCCCTTTACCCTCAAGATACGTTCTGTTCCTCCACAGTAACATGAGATTAGCCAGTATCTGAGACATAAAGATACCTATCGTATTTTTCGGATTATAAGACGCACTTTTTTCCCCAAAATTTGGGGGGAAAATGGGGATGCGTCTTATATTGAGGATATACCTTACCGGCCACTGTGGTTGTGCGGCCCACCGCTGCGGGTGTTCCATGTTGCGGGTGTTCCGTGCTGCGGGTGTTCCGTGGTGCAGGTGTTCCATGCTGTGGGGGCTCTGCTGACATTTTGTGAAAGGCCAGAGTCCCCGCACTTGCATGGTTTCCTATGCGGTGGACTTCGGGAAAATGGCTGCCGGAGGTGGCGCATGCACAGATGGAGATCTCGGCACCAAGATCTCGGGAGATGAGATCTGGAGCGTCTTATAATCCGCAAAATATGGTACCTCTTCCTGTCAGTTGCTTTGTATAGTTTCTTTTTGAGAGCCAACAAAATGGTCTCACAATCTGCACACGGATCCCAAACCGCACAGTATACCCTTGTTACGAGTAAGACTTGTGGAAAATTCATGAGACACTTCCATGAACATGATCCATAGACAATGAGATCTTAAAACCTCAAGGTCTAAAGACTTTTTTTCTCCGCCAATAAAGCTGTCTCTTCCACAGAACTTAGTTTTGGCATGGTCATCCATTCATAATGACACAAAGTCACTTTCCATAATTGTAGGGTAAAAGGAAAACCTAGAAGAAATATGATGAGAGAATATTCAATATAAATCTTCTTATGTGTGAAATCATTCATTGTACTTTAATTTAAATGATTTCGCCGACGTTTTCTCACCTTTGAGTTCTTTTTGTTCTCATCTCAATAGCACAGTTGCAGGCAAGTCTATAATATGTGCTTATTCTTTAATCTTCAAGAAAAAAATACATCTATAGAATTTCTGAAAGTGTTCTCTTTACCATTACTACTGCCTGAACAATTATTTTTGATCATATATTCAGCTACAAAATCATTATATGCTGTAGCAAATTAATGTTAGAGGCACTTTGGGCTTACAGGACCAAGCAGTGACAGTTTTCACTGTGAAAAATCTAATTACTGGGATTTTCTTTTTTACTGCATTCTGCATATTGAAAATGCTCGCACAAGGTCAATGAGCGCTAGCTGACATAGTGAGGAGCAGATGCTAACAGCAAGCAAAAGTCACATTCATTTATTACTGCTTCTGAATGAACTAATTATTTCTTTTAGTGTGGAAATCATTGATTTTTTCTCTCAAAGTGATAACTGAAACTTACCTCAACATAAAACTACTTGTATCACAAATAGAGCTAACCGTTATGATGCATTCACACATTCTTGTGTCATTGAGTACAAACTATGATGTACGAACTGTCTGATGGTCTCATGGTCCGAGCTTGGCAGCCTCATAGACATATTTAGAGGGATGGATGGATGGATATATAGATACATTGATCTTGGCTCCTATAGCATGCTGCTGTGTTTTCTTTTTCTATATAATGCAGCTATCGCAGCTGGCACCTGTTCACACTTAGGAGGTGCTGGTCAGGTTTTTTCTTTATATTTTACTATTGGAGGTGTGACTGCCTCCAGCCTGACTCTGCAATCCTCCCATTGACCAGCAGCTGATGTATATCAGTTCTACTTACCCATTTGAACTGTAGGCTCGGTAGAGACATGTTTTTTCCATGTAACTGTAGGCTTATAGCTCAAGAGAGGTATATACAGTAGAACAGGGACCCATCAGATGGAGGTCACCTTGCCGCAGTTGATGAGCACACATGGATTGGCCAATTTATGGGCTAAGAACCTTCATTATTGTAAGTTAATTTTAATGAATGATAATACAGTTTAGAGTCAATGTTTTCAGTGTTTGCATATATGTTGGCTCCTGTAGAGTGCTGCTGTGCTTTTTTTTCTATATAATGCAGCTATCGTGGCTGATACCTGTTCACACTTAGGAGGTGCTGGTCAGATTTATTCTTTACTTTTTACTATTGGAGGTGTGACTGCCTCCAGCCTGACTCTGCATTCCTCCTATTGAGGAGGTGCTGGTCAGGTCTTTTCTTTAGATAGATAGATAGATAGATAGATAGATAGATAGATAGATAGATAGATAGATAGATAGATAGATAGATAGATAGATAGATAGATAGATAGATAGATAGATAGATAGATAGATAGATAGATAGATAGATAGAGAAATAGCGGGAAGATATTCGTCAGCATTTCTAGGAATAAATATATATTTATAAAAAAAAGGGTTTTAATAGCCAGCTAAGGTAAAGCAGACAGCTGTGGGCTTATATTATCAGGCTGAGCAGGCCCATGGTTATTCGGCCCTCTCCAGCCTAAAAACACAAGCCCTCAGCCGCCCCAGAAGTGGCTCATCAGTTCTGGTGCTTAGCTTTATCTCATCCTGATTGTCTGGTGTGGGGGAAATCGAGGTAATGGGATTAGGGGTTGATGTCAGCAGCTGGCGCTGACACAAAGCCCTGTGTTAGTAATGGAGAGGTGGATCATTGGGGCAAAACTCAGTGAATGGCTGGATTTCTATTTACAACCACTAGTAAAAGAAACTTTCAGTTACATTAGGGACAACAAATTTGTGACTATAGTGTTTGACAAATTTATTTTTCAGAAACGTTACAAATGGCTATCATCTCCCGAGATCTTGGTGCCGAGATCTCCATCTGCGCATGCCCCGGCAGCCATTTTCCCGGAGTCCACTACACTGTAAACCATGTACGTAAGTGCTGAGGCTCTGGGCTTTCACAAAATGTCGGAAGAGCCCCCGCACCATCGAACAACCGCAGCGGCGCACATCGTAACACCCCTTCATTCCAGCCTGCGGCCTGCAGCAACACTCCACTCTTGATTCCTCCAGCAGCGACCCTGGGACCCTGCTCCACCGCGGTCGGTAAGGTATATACGCATTATAAGACGCACCCACATTTTCCTCCAAAATTTTGGGGAAAAAAATGTGCCTTATAATCCGAAAAATACGGTATGTAAATCTGCCTTATCTGTCACAATTATGGTGCATTTATAAAGCTTTTCTGCTCAGCCGTCACTCTGCCAAGTGTTCCTCAATCTTTATTGAACCTTATGTGTAACACTTTGCTATCAATTTTATCTTAATATTTATATTAATAAAATTTTACATTTTAATCAGGTTTTTGTACTTCCCTCCTTTTTTTGATTCTATGCAATTTTTGGAAGTGTTCCTTAACTATAATTTAGTGGTCATTCTTTGGGTATTTGTTTTCTAATTGGGCAATAGAAATATAGGTGGAAATACCTTCTACGAATTGTGTATTCAATATATATGACTCATTGCCATTTGATCTCGTGCTGCAAGATTTGGCAGTGAGGGATCTCTCACACGAGCGTATATCAGACGACTGCTATGTTTTATCGGATAGCACTCGGACCATTGTTGTTCTATGGGGCAGTACTGATCAGCATTTTTTTCTCATACTGATTCAGAAAAAAAAATTTAAGCGCAAATCAGATGTCACGCACCCATTCAAATCCATGGATGTATAGAAATCATGGTCTACACTTGGATAACCTCAGATTTCAGAGGACTTACACAATGGAGAAGATGGAGAAATTTTGTTTTCCATCTCCTCACCTGGGATCTCATCCGAGAGACTGCTCATACTAAGCTGATTTTTAATTCCTCAGCTTATCGATTCCTTGTGTTGTTTCAGCAAAAATGTAACCCTTTGCAATGGAAATGGTGAACTCTTCACCAAATCAATAGCAAAAAAATGCAGGTAACACGTTTAGATCTTACTGCAGATAAGCTACATGACAATCCTCTTCTAATATACAGGATGTGAATTTAGCCTAATGGACCCCAAAACAAAATTCATAGTCAGCCACATGCGTCTTGTGAAAAAAAAAAATTAAAACGAAAAAATATGATATGTCTTACATCAACAAAAGTTTAACAGCCTGTAGTATGTGGTTCTGTCTTTATATTTTTTGCGGTTTTCTTTTTCTGGTATAATTACATATCTATTTCATGTACCTTTTCCTATTTCCTTTCAATATAATAATATGATAAGTGGCACAATTAATATCCTGCACCAAGGATATATTTTACATGCAGTTTATAGAAAGTTAGAATCTCATTTAATGCCCTTGTGGGTGCAATCATGTAGGACAAGCAAGTCACCCTATAAACTAGTGTCTAAGAACGCATAAAAATGTCACTCCCAATTACCACTGGAAAAAAGTCCCACTATTAGATATACTCTTATACTTTATGAGACATAATGTAGCCAAATTGAGATGGATTGTACCTAAAAAAAATTAAGGACCTTGTGAGTGATCTTGAATTGAGCAAGAGATTAATACAAAAATAAGAGTTTAGATCTGTCACTTACGTGCTAGCCATCCATAGGCTTAAATGATTATTTCAGTTCAAATGCTTTATGTGAATGGATTCCATCCATACATCATTTGGTATGGCCCTCCTGTATACATTACCCACTGGTGATTGCACACACTGAAATTATTATCAAATGACTCTTGCCCTAGATTATGCCCACAGGAGAAAAATATACAAAAATAAAATAGTTCAGTAGTCCAAAATATGAAAATCCAAACTTGTGTATATGATTACACCCTAGAAGAAGAAACTATACAACTAAGCATGACAAGTGTAGAGAAAGTTGACATGACACAAAACAAAAGAGATAATAAAGATTAGTGCATATGGTGTTTTACCTGAAGTATCTCCTTTGGTGCTTTTTCTGCTATTTTTGGGCAACTTTGCCACCGCCATCTTTATTTTTACCTGATATATCTAACATAGTGGAGACATCCAAGGATAAGTTCTTGTAGCCACTTAATGACATTCGAAGTTTGAAGCCATTAACACTGGGTCAGGCACATCTTTCTCACTCCTGAGTTCAGGTGTGAGGGGGTGAGATAGAATTACCTCCTTGCTTCCCTTGCTCTAATTGTTCTCAGTGTATTGATGTTTATATGTGCTAATGTTGGTAATGTCTATGTAAATATTTG
>VIAB01011438.1:8517-22279 GCA_009801035.1 Oophaga pumilio
ATTTGTGTCATTCTCAAAACTTTTGGCCATGACTGTATGGTAGGAGATGTAATCAATCTAGTATGATTGTACCGAACATGGCTGCATATGAAATAGAAGTGTAGCTGTAACAGGACACCTGGCTCAGCAGGGGGGGCAGTCTTCTCAGCATCAGAGAAGAAATTCACACCCCCACCAACTAGCAGTCTCCAAGCTCCTACAGGAAGACCCCTTGTTGAGACTATGCAGTCTAACTGCTTTGTTGAGTCAGCTATGATTTCACAAGGAGAATATGGACTTATCGTACGTCCTAGCCACACACCGGTTACATCTTTGAGATTTCTGGAACAGACCGAACGCCTTACAAGATCTCGATCTGTTTTAGCACCCCATGGTGGGGATATATGTAAAATGGCTAGAAGAAGCCAGGTAGCAGTGCTGTGTTTGGTACCCATTGTAACTGGGCCTGGCCAGAACCGCCGCTCTATGACCTTCCGTTGGGAAGTTATGATCTTTCATGCATTTTGGAGTAGAGGAGGGAGATAAAGACCTTCCCGGGGTGGAAAAGGGTTTGACCAACCAAGGGGATGAAAGCTTGTGAAAGGTCATGTGGTCTATCTTTGGTATGCTTGCTGTTCATTTCAAAAGCGGGGGCCACGTCAAATAACATCTCTGAAGGAACTAGGAACATCAAACCGGTAATTGACATGATCCATCTGCTCATATCTTTTGTACTTCAACCGTATTAGCATATTTGGCTGTTGTATATGTATAACCATTGTGTATATAGTGTATTGTCTAGTGTGCCCTTAAGGCGATTAAATATATAATTTAACCTTGGGCTGCTCTTTTATCTCATTAAATGAATCCACACATCCGTATTCACGGCTTAAGTTTTCATGCTACTGGGGCTGGTTTCTGGCCTGATATAATCCCATTAACAGACGAGACTTATATTTAACGAGGAACTGGTGGCAGTCCTACCTGGCTGACCAAACGCTGTTTCACTGGTGCTAGTGAAAGGGGCCTCTCAGTCTGTCAGGATTGTGGGCTAGTGTGGTGCCACGTCGATGACTGCATGGGCACATCCTCTCACTTCCCATGCCTCCCTGGGCCCGTGTGGACAGGGAGTGTATGTGTAAAACTGTACCAAGCTGACCTTGTGTGTCCTCAGGCAGTGCAGAATGTCAACTTTGGTGAAAGTGGGGAGACAATGGCGACGTGCAGGTTCATCACCCGTGTCCTCCTGTGTCGTTTGGGGTGATTTTATAATATACCTTTTATACACTGTTGTTTATACATATGTACACTAACAATTGTTGTTTTTTATTGTTATGTGGGCACCCGTCTTCTACAGTGCCACCATATAACCATTGTTTGACAATAAAGGTTTTTTAACTTTTGAGTTTGTCGTTCTGACTCCTTTCATGACCTTAGATTCACTTTTCTTCTTTGGGCATATATATTTCCTTCCAAATAGTGTACCATTTATTCATTACCAGATACATGTCAATATATTTACATTCATGACAATCTGTATATATTATTTTGCTTCATGGATGGCATATATTACCAGTGCGTGTTCTAATTGCCAACTTGACTTTTTATTTTACCTAGACAGCTTATCAAGAAATCACAGACACACAATATTTTATACATACAAATTAGAATTTATTCCGTAATCACCAGATAGATCACTTTAAAGGGGTTTTCCGCTATTAAAAAAAGGATCCCTAAATAATAGTACTGATGTAAAATAACAAAATCACATAATACCCTCCCCTAGTCAAGCTCGGCCCTCCGATGTTGCTCTTCTCTCTGGGTTTTGACTGCAGCAGTGACATCACAAGTACAGCCAATCACTTTTTTCAGTGACTCATGACGTCTACATTGGCAGAGCCACTGAGCTCAGAGATTGGCTGCAGCGGTGATGAGTGCTATCAATGTGACATCACCGCAGCAGCCAAAACGTATAGACAGAGTTGGCAGAGAGTCAATGCTGGACTTGGGAAGGGTGAGTATTATCTGATTTTGTTATTTTTTATGAGAACTATTGTTTGGAGACCACTTTTTTTTTTAAAGTGTAAACCCCCTTTAAATCACTGCACTTTCCAACAACTCAACGGCATTTTAGAGATAAAATGATACATTGACAATCTGTAAATCATTTAATTTCAAAATTATGTTGTCTTAATCCAAAAAAATAGCTCCAAATTGCAGACCACTACATGCCACTATTATTTCTAACTTGCTGTCCACTGCCTGTAGTCTGTCTCTAACAACAGAGAGGCAAAGAAGCAAAGATACATGGTTGTCTCTCTACTCCTGCTCTCAGGTCTGTTAAACCACACACAGGCTTAACAGAGAGGTCGGCTTCAGTTTTGGGCAGGAAAGTCATTGGACAATGCAAAGTGGAGGAAAGGAGGTCCCTGCACCAATAGTGTTGGTAGAATGCTGATGATGAAAAACCATCCTTTGAAAAGGAGTGGATTGCAAGTTACAGAGCAGAAGAATCGGGACACTGTCTAGATATAATAGACTGCTCAGCAGTTTTCTCTTGTGAGGAGTATGGGAAAACGTCCATGTAAATGGAAATTGAGGAATCGACCAAGTCCAGTAACATAATATAAGTCTAAAAGTCTGTGGTCTCCTTACTAATGCAGGTGGGTCATTGCAAAAAGGGGCACACAGCCATGCAATCTTCATAGACAAACATTGACTCTTCCATACGGAGCCACCATTTCTCCAACTCAGTTTCTGAAAGCTTTGATCTACTAGCTACGGCCTGGTCATCGATCCTCTAGGGAAAAAGGATGAGGCATGTTGGAAATAAACATGCCTGATCCTTGTTTCTCCAAACAGAGAATAGTGGTGGACGGTCAGTTTGCATTTCATACAGGAGAACCTAATTTCCACACTGAAGGGAACGGGGGCTTCGTCCTTGCTACCGATGGATTTCATCATCCCTAAAGCATCAACTACAGGACAAACTAATGAGCTCCCAACATTCCCTCGTCAGCATCAAGTGGCTTGTGCCCTGGGTGTTTTTTCGCTATAATTTTGTTATTTTCCTGATCGTCTTCCTCTATGGTTGCCCCCGAGGTGTCCCAGACATGTTCAGGGTCTGGCAATGCTCCTGACCTACTGTCCTTGCTTGTAGCTTTGAATTAGCATCGAAACTCAATGCAGAAGATTGGAATTAAGGTTGACTTTGATGCGTTAATCGGAGATGTGACCACAGGAAGGAAGCAGGGTATTATCAGTGCATGGAGTGCGCCATCGCTTCTTCTGTTAAGCTGATAGTAGAAAATCAAAGTAATGTCACAAGCCCCTTACGGTCAGGATTCCCCAGCTCCTTAAGATGAGCGCACGTGCTGGATAAGTGCTCAGATCGCTACCGTGCCTGACACTAATTATTGGGCGTGACTTTCATTGAAGCTGCTTCTTCATTGTACGGATCTCCCTCATCCACTAAAGTCCATGCAGAACATTATTGTACCCAAGCAAAGCCTAATAAAATGAGCCACACACATTATAGAATGGGCACTCACACACTACCACTGATCCCCTACTCAGGGCTTTTTATCCAGAGTAATTGTGGGGGCTTTGTGAATTTTCTGGCTTCATGGAAATAAGTCGTATTGATGGCAAACGTTATCCGTTGTGTAGGATTACCTGAACAATCCTCATGGCAAGACATCATCCCCATAAATTAGATGGCAGTGGTAGTCGTCTGAACCTGCCAAAATCAGAGGGACCAGCCAAACATCTGATGAGTATGGGGGCCTCCTGACTCACACAACGAGAAGGTGGAAACTGAGGAGGAGGAACAAGAGCTGGTTGCTAGCGCAACAAAAACTTGTACCAACACAAGCTTTGCCCCGTCTCTACTACATGGATGGGTTGAGAGGTGGATGAGGAGGCAGAGATGGAGTAGCAGGAGATGGAGATTAGTCATCATTGTAGAAACAGGGAAGTGTTGGCTGTAGGGAGCTTGTTACATATGGCAGACTTTATGTACAGCTGCATTTTCCGTGACCCTTGTGTCATATTCAGCTTGGACAAAAAAAGAGTACTGGTTGTTCACCCTGCTAGATTCACACTACAAGGAGAACCTCATTGTCCTGAGGCAGAGAGTTGTACTAAAATGGTGCTATACCAGAAGGCCATTGCGGAAAATATGTTGAAAAAATTCCCATCAGACAATGCTATCGGCAGAGAGCAAGCTTCCTTGCCCAACCAACGAGAGGCGATGGAGACACACACCTGGTACAGCAGAGTCATGGGTACACTGTCAAAGGCCTGGGCCAATTTCATGACACCCTCCCAGCATCCATGCCCTGATGATCGGGTATTTTTGACAAAGAGGGAAAAGTTTTTAAAGATAGTCAAGCAATTCCTAGCTGACAAAACCAGCGTACTAACTAATTACTCTGTGACCTTCAACTATTGGGTCTCAAAGCTGGACACCTGGCATGAGCCGTCCCTCTATGCCTTGGATGTGTTGTGCTGCCCTGTCATAACCTACAGGCGCTTTCGGCTGTCATCAGAAACTGTTGACTGTCTCACTCTGATAAAAATGAACAAAGCCTGGATTAGCCCCAACTTTTCAACACCGCCAAATGACAGGAGCACATAAAGTGTTTTTAATCTTCAATATTTGAATGAGGCTTGCCAGTTGTTGCTTTCTAGGGTCTATGGATGACTGAATGAGCCTCTTTATATTTTTTTCCTGGCTTTGCACTTTGTGCAAACTCTTTATGAGTGTACGATTACATCAACTACACTTTCAAAATAATTTGAATGAGGAGCGCCAGTTGTTGCCTTCAAGGGTCTATGGATGACTAGATGACCCTCCTTTTATTTTTTTTTCCTGGCTTTGCATTGTGTGCAAATGTGTGACACCGCACCACAATTGTGGGTTACCATTTCTTAATTTTTTTATGAGGCACTCCAGTTGGTGCCTTCAAGGGTGTATAGATGATCCTCCTTATAATTCTTGTCTGGCTTTGCACTCTCTGCAGAGCCTTTATGAGTGTAGGAGTACCACAACTACACTTTTTTAATATTTAAATGAGGCACTCGAGTTGGTCCCTTCAAGGGTGTATGGATGACCCTGCTTGTAATTTTTGGTAGGCTTTGCACTTAGTGCATAGCATTTATGAGTGTAGGCGTACCACTACATGACAATTTGAACAGAATGTGTATGAGGCCCTCCTTTATGTCTAATACAGGGTGTATCTGAGTCCCTCTTCCATATAATCTTTGGCACTTCTTGCTTCCTTCACAAATTTCACTGAAATTTCCAATGTTTTAACAAAAATTTAAATTTTGCTTTACTTAAATATTTTATTTTTAAATGCCTTTTAAATTTTAGCTTTGCTACAAGTCATTATACAGGAAAGAATGTTTCTTAAAATTTTTTTCTCTAAACTAAAATTTCTTATCCATTTTGTATGTTTTATTGTCAGTCTTTAATGTGGAGTAAAAGTGTGACACCATTGTTCTCAGCAGCGATCTGGGAGTCAGAGATTCTTCCAGGGCTCTTCCCCATGCTGTTCTCCTTCCATTCCGCACTTTTTCCATCCATTTCAACATTTTCACTGGCCCCCAGACCTCTTTGTAGGGTCTGCAGGAAAAAATGTTTGGATTTCCCATTGACTCCCATTATACTCATTACTTGAAACGAGCACCCGAGCATTAGGAATTGCTGTATTCGAACAATGAGCACCCAAGTAATTTAGTGCTTGATCATCCCTAGTCGGATCCCAACCTTATCTTTTGTATTGAAATGTCTAATAAACCTGTGCAAAGGTCATTGTGATGGGAGGGAGATCAGAGTCAGCTATTGTGATTGGTGGATCCCGTGTTATCAGCTGTGTATAGAGGTGTTACCTGTCATTGTAATCCTGTCTCTGCTGATAAGGAGCCTGCTGAAAACTGTTCCTGAAAGGACAAGCAGTACAAGTTTAAAAAAGCCCCAATCTTTAGTGGCTTATAATGCAAAGCAATAAGAACTTTGTATGTCATGATATGGTACCTTCATGGGAAACCATATTCTACCTACCATTACACAGAGTACATAGTGTGCCTTCCACTTGGGACACGTGATGTACAATGTGGAGGCTTTGAAACTCCAATATCATCTTATGACAAGTTTATATTTGTTCGCAGAGAAGAGCAAGGCTCAACAGGAATCAAACTCTTATTTCAAAGATCAGCAACTTAGCGTAAGATACGGAAGGAGAACAAAAAAATGGTCGCACATAAAATCAGACCACATGTGGACACTCAGTGACCGCTCAGTCTCTATGTAGGTATATTGCCTCCTGAGGTGCATTGCAGTGCGGATGTTCACAAGTTGGTTGGCTACTCAGTAGTGGTGGTGGCATCACCTGCACTGGGACTGATGTGACAATGCTCTGCTATACTCAGTCTATCTGGCTCCCATGGGCTACTGTTAGAATTGCCGTCACTGATCCTTGACTTATCTAAGCGGAGTGTTCTCTTACTTTTAACAAACTAAGACGAGCATCTCTCTTCCAAAGATCCATCACTTTCTGGCACTGCACAGTTCTGGATCACTTCTTTTGCTGAACTGTCTCCTGCGCTACCATGTCTCAGAGATAGAGCACATGTATCAGGATACACCCAACCAGATATTTTGACTCCGACTTATCCCTACTTATAAGTTTTCTATCGACCCTCAACAAGAATGCTTTGGTGCATTACCTAGGCACCACATGTTTGGCAATGTCACCAACGGGTTCCTGGGCAACTGAACCCATGGTCAAATAAAGATCCATTGAAATAGACAGTTTCCTCCATCAATTTGAACTTAAATGTATAGAAGTAACAAAAAACTGACTGGCACATCCAAACCAGTGTGAATAGGTGCATATCAGGAGCAGCTACCTCCATATACAATATACAAAAAAAGGTTGCACAGTATCGTGCCAAAGCATGTCAATGTGAAATATGAAACATGAATAGCAATATGGCTTTTGAATATTAGGAAAAAATGAATGACCGACCCATAAATGCAGGCTTTACTGATAGAGGTGTCCACATTCACCAGTAATTCAGACATCAGCCTAAGGCCGGGGTCACACTTGCGAGTGTGATGAAACTCGCTCGAGTCTCTCACATCAATCATTGGCACTGCCGCTGGCACTCGGGAGCAGAGTGTGCGGCTGCATGTATTTTTATGCAGCCGCACACTCCGGTCCGAGTGCCGGCGGCAGTGCGAGGTATTGATGCGAGTTTCTCGCATCACACTCGTCAGTGTGACCCCGGCCTAAGAGAGGTATTCAGACAGGTCAGAGACCCATCAGTTTTTTGAGACCACCTTGACGATGGTTGATGGGCAGACATTATTTGGTGCAAAGCGTCTCATTCATTTTTTCCTAATATTCAAAAGCAATATTGCTATTCATATTTCATATTTCACATTGACATGCTTTAGCACGATAGAGTGCAACCTTTTTTTTGTTTACTGTATAGTCAGTATGGAGCTCCCCAAACTTTACCTAGTTAGACCCCCTACAAGTGCGGCAAATGCCAATAGTGCGGTACATAACAATAAAAGGAACATACAGTAAATCACACAGTACTGCATAAATGCATAAATGCATACAGCAAACAAAAACAAACGGTACAGCTGCATAAAAGCACAAAACAAACAAAAAACACACAGTACAACTGCATAAAAAGAACAAAAAACATACAGTACCGCTGCATAAAAAGAATAAAAAACATACAGTACCGCTGCATAAAAGCACAAAACAAGGAGGAAAAAAAGGCGCAAGACAAACAAAAAAACACAGTACAACTGCATAAAAACACAAAATGAACAAAAGTCACACGGTACAACTGCATTAAAGCATAAAACAAACAAAAAACATGCAGTACAACTGTATGAAAGTTTAAAAAGGAATATAAACCACACAGTACATCTACATAAAAGCATAACACAAAAGATAACACAGTACAAAACATAGCAGCATAACAAAAAAGTAAAAAATAGGTATTCCTCCTGGCATACAGTATTACACACACTCACAAAGGACAAAGCTAGAATGGAAAAAGGAGCCCTAGGCCACGGCCGGAGCTTTGTACTAGTTATTAGAGGAATGTGGAGGATGAGCTGCAGTTTAATGACTATAAACTGACCTGTATCCAGTGAAATAGTGAGTATTCTGTGTAATACATGTGACAGCTGGAAACAGCCCTGAGCTACACTAATCCCGGCCAATGCTCTCATCTGCCTCCTCTTGTTATAGCTTCTCCCAATGTTCTCAGTGCACATCTGCTCTCCCTCTGGTTCACGCTCGCTGTCTTCTGAGCAAAAATTGGGTACAAAGAAATATTCCAATGTGATTCTAAAACACATCTGACCAAGAAAATATGGATCCTAGCACCAGGGACACAATAGACGGACATTATACTAAACATGCGCACACTTCCACAAGACTGATTTTGTTTAGTCACTAGATAGATGAATGTATAGAGATACAGATTAGATAAATGTGTATGGGGCCCTCTAATGTGTATGGGGGCCTCCATTTTTTATGAAAAATTCTGAAAGATTCACAAACTTTCATGCACCACTGTAGATCTTTTGGAAATTATCAAGTTAACGTACTTACTTTGAAAATGGATGTCAGATGAATGTATATTACTGATATTAAAATGAGCATTTTTGGAGATCAGCTAAAGAGTGAGAAAGCTTATGAGTCCAAGTGTCTACCTGTGTAGTCTGACAGCTGCAGCTTGTACTGCGCAGTGTGAGATCTCAGCCGCTGCAGCAGGGAGGAGGAACACTGAGGAGATATAAATCCATCTGTTGGGCAGAGATTCTGCAGTAACAGAGAGGAAGTACGCTAAGAAGCTGTTAAGCAGGCTTTTGGATGGAGATTGAGGTTAAACTTTGACAAAGAATTGTACAGCAATCATGATATAGAGTTTCATAGTAAGCACACCCGCCTAATCAGGTCTAAGAGGCCTGCTAAGTACTGTATGCAATTTATACTGTGAAATCTGGTGACAAATCCATTTTACATTCACCATATTATCTGCCCTCCCACAATTTCATGCCCTACAACACAGTTTCCAAAAACAGGATAAAGTTTCCATATCAACCTGCTCTCTCTCAGCTCACTCCACACTGGTAGATGCAGGCTATATTACATAACCGACATCTGTATCTAACAGCAGCAGATGGAGCTGATCTCCAATCGCTGCTGTTAACCATTTATATTCTGCTATAAATCTGTGACAGTGTTTTGCAAATATAACAGTCGTCAGTGCTCACACACACCAGCCCCCAACATCCCCCCATGATGTTATGGAGGGGCAATGGTAGGTTATCATGGGGGCCAGGGGCCTGAAACCTCCCCTATTGCTGCCATCTAAGTACTCCTTATAGGGTGAGCTTCATAGGAGGCCATGACCAATATTGTGGTACGGCAATATATTGCATAAGTGACTGGATGGTTGCAAGTTTAAGTCCATTAAGTGGACTCAAAAAATCAAATAAAGTTTTACAAATATATAAAAAAAAAAATCAAAAAATTTGAATAACTTTACTTTCCTCTCATTAAAAATAAAGAAAAGCTGTCGAACAGCCCTGAGACGTTCAGCCGCGGGGATTTTAACATTTTATTCAAGCACGCTGAAGACACTCGGTTAGCACCCGAGCATGCTCAGATAACACCTTATCCCAGCACGTTCGCTCATCACTACCTGTCACACAATGGGGGACAATTCATAGAATTATATTACCTCGAAAAATTCCCTTTGTC
Source organism: Oophaga pumilio (assembly GCA_009801035.1). Taxonomy (NCBI): domain Eukaryota; kingdom Metazoa; phylum Chordata; class Amphibia; order Anura; family Dendrobatidae; genus Oophaga; species Oophaga pumilio. The sequence goes on from VIAB01011438.1 coordinate 18,300, forward strand.
AGAATTTTAATTGATTTCCCTATAATTTTTTTTGTGCTGTAAAAATTTACATGATATGTAATGAAAAAAAAGTGATTTCCAAATGAAATTGTTATGGACAGACAGACTATGGCGGCACTATTTCTTGCACATTATGAACCTATTAATAAATATTCCCTTTGAAGATGCGAGCCATGCTTCTGGGCCTTGCGTGCTGTTATTTATATACCACTCTGCCCAGAGACAGTAGTAAGTTTACAACCAACCACAACGTTACAGCTGCCGGCCCCCTCCTCCCGCAATAAGTGGAAACACGGAGGCAGGATCCTTAAGCTTCAAGGACAATATGCATTAGGCAGTATTATGTTACTCTGCAAATCTCATAGAAAAAAAGTCATATATGGCCGGTCTATTCATAATGCACGCACACAATTGAAGTCAAATCTGAGCTCTTTTTTTTTTTCATCTGATGTGCGGAATTAACTATTTAATGACCGAGGCATTATACATCAATGCTATACACTCCTCAACATAAAAACCGCAATACCAAGAAGGAAAACTCATGGATGTAATAGACATCACAGGATGGATAGACATGTTAATGAAACGTGAATGATGAAACAATGGAAACAAAATTTTCAGTAATGAGAAGCGCGTGCAAAAATCCCTGTTATTACAGCCTTGGTTATAAATGGGTGTCTGTGGAATGTTCTGCTACACTGAATACACTTGGGCAAATCATCAAGATCCGCTGCTGGCAGTGCCTTTGTAACTGGCAGACAATGAGGTTCCAGATCTGCTCAATGGAAGACAAGTCCACAGATGATGCAGGCCATGGTAGCACAATTAAGCCACACAGACTGTTTACAGTAGCACAAGCAACATTGCACGGCTTTGCCATGTTGAAAAGCGGCTCCTGGGACACTTTGGAGAAATGGCCGTACTACTGGATCCCCACAACCAAATCAATGTAATGCCGAACTGTTAGCATACCTGGAATGAAGACTGGAGAGGTCCAGAAACAATACACTATACCACACGAAACTACACTGCTCAAAAAATAAAGGGAACACTTAAATAGCACAATCTAACTCCAAGTGAGTCACACTTCTGTGAAATCAACCTGTCCAGTTATGAAGCAACAGCGATTGTGAATCAATTTCTCCTGCTGTTGTGCAAATGGAACAGACAATGGGTAGAAATAATAGGCAATTAGCAAGACACCCCCTATAAAGGAGTGGTTCTGCAGGGGGTGGCTACAGACCATTTCTCTGCTCTCATCCTCTTTGGCTGTTGTTTTGGTCACTTTTGCAGTTTGTCATTGCTGTCAACCCTAGAAGTACAGTAGTATCAGGCGGTGTCTACAGTATAACCTACAGAAGTTGTTCAGATAGTGCAACTCATCCAGGATGGCGAGCTGTGGAAAGAAGGGTACCTGTGTCTGTCAGCACAGTGTCAAGGGCAAGGAGCAGATACCAGGAGACAGGCCAGTACACAAAGGCATGTGGAGGGGGCCATAGGAAGGCTACAACCCAGCAGCAGGACCGCTACTTCCTCCTTTGTGCAAGAAGGAACAGGAGGAACTGTGCCAGAACCCTGCGAAATGATCGCCAGCAGGCCACTAACTTCCATGCGTCTACTCAAACTGTCAGAAACAGACTACATGAGGGTGGTATGAGGACCTGACGTCCAGGGTGATTGGCATTTGCCAGAGAACACCAAGAGTGGCAGATTCGACATTGGCGCCCTGTGCTCTTCACAGATGAGAGCAGGTTCACATTGAGCACATGTGACAGACGTGACAAAGTCTGGAGATGCCGTGGAGAATGTTCTGCTGCCTGCAACATCCTTCAGCATGACCGGTTTGGCAGTGGGTCAGTAATGGTGTGGGGAGGCATTTCTTTGGAGGGTCGCACAGCTCTCCATGTGCTAGCCAGAGGTAACCTGACTTCCATTAGGTACTGGGGTGATATCCTCAGACCTATTGTGAGACCATATGCTGGTACACTGGGCCCTGGGATCCTTCTGATGCATGACAATGCTAGGCCTCATATTGCTGAAGTGTGTCAGCAGTTCCTGCATGATGAAGGCATTGATGCTATGGACTGGCCTGCCCATTACCCAGAGCTGAATCCAATCGAACACATCTGGGACATCATGTTTCGTTTGATCCACCACACCATAGACTATCCATGAGTTGACTGATGCTTAAATCTAGGTAAGGGAGGAGATCCCTCAGGAGAACATCGGCTGCCTCGTAAGGACCATGCCAGGTGTTGAAGGGAGGTCATACAGGTACATGGAAGCCACACACACTACTAAGCATCATTTCCTTATCTTGAGGCATTTCCACTGAAGTCAGATCAGCCTGTGAATTGATTTTCCACTTTGAATTTGAGTATCATTCCAAATCCAGACCTCCATGGGATATTAATTTTGAATTCCATTGATCATTTGTATGTTTTATTGTTCTCAATGCATTCTTCTAAGTAATGAATCAATATTTGCAAATGGACTACTTAATTCAGTAACATCTAGGATGTGGAATTTTAGTGTTCCCCTTATTTTTTTGAGCAGTGTATATACATAGAACAGATAGTTATAAAGATGTCAGTCACATATATCATTATTATAGTGCTTGTGTAGATTCCTGTACATGTATTTTATTCTTAAAAAAATATTTTACAAAAAAAATATTGTGGGGTCCACCAAAATTTTATTAACCAGCAGAAGGAAAGCGAACAGCTGGGGGCTCATGTTTATAGCCTGGGAAGGGGGTAATACCCATGGATCTTCCCAGGCTATTAATATCACTGACGTCAGTTCTCATGCTCGCGGTGCTGTCAGAAAGGTCATTGGAGTTGAGTCAATGAACTCAGTTCAACTCAATGACATCAGTGTGAGTGCCTAACTCCGAAGACCTTTCTGACGGCACCGCGCGCAATGACGTTAGTTAGGTGAAACAAATTCATTGGATATGAACTCCGCTCAATTTTAGCACGTCCTCGCGAGGCACTGAGCTGCGCAAGCATGCGCAGCTCAGTGTCTCTGCTGGATGGCAAGCTGTATAGTCACATCACGCAACAATGCAGCCTGCCATGTAGATGTAGCAGAGCTAGACGCGTCATGGGACAAATGGTTTATCTTCATGACTGACAGGTGAGCAATATGGTTGGTTTTTATTTTAATTCTTTTACAGAGGACATTGGCTTCAGTGAATTGAGCGTAAGGTGAGCATAAGTGTTTTTTGGTAATTTCGAGTCAATAATTAATTTGTTCAAATAAAGGACTTTATTCTGGGTGTTATTTTTTTGACAATTTGACTATGGGATTAGTAATATGGGCGTCTTATAGATGCTTCTCCATTACTAACCCCTGGGCTTGATGTAACCTGACAATACAAAGGCTAAATTAACCCCAATACTATCACCCCACATACCACCACACCAGGGCAAGTGGATAGAGCGTGGCTAAGCACCAGATTTGGCGCATCTTATGGATACGCCATTTCTGGTATGGCTGAGAGCTAATGTCTTTAGTCTAGGACAGGGCCCATATCCATGTCCCTGTCCTAGGCTATTAATATCAGCCCTCAGCTGTCTGAATAACCTTTGCTGGTTATTAATTATAGGGGGACCCCACAGCATTTTTTGGGGTGGACGGGGTTCCCATTTAGTAACCAGTAAAGGTTAAGTATACAGCTGTGAGCTGCTTTTAATAGCCTGGGAAGCTCCATGGTTATTACCCCCTTCCCAGGCTGTAAACATTTGCCTCCAACGGTCTGCTTTCCATCTTCTGGTTAATAAAATTTTGGGGGATCCCATGCCAATTTTTCATAAAATAGATTATTTATTAATAAAATATATGTACAGTAAGCTACACACGCAAAACAGAGATTATATATCTCACTTACATATTTCTATCTATTTTTCTTTATTTCTATCTATGTATCTAATCTATATACAGTGCCTTGCGAAAGTAATCGGCCCCCTGGAACTTTT
>VIAB01011441.1:7794-24427 GCA_009801035.1 Oophaga pumilio
CCCTGTCTGGCAGCAGGCAGGGACACGGGCGCTACAGGTACCTTGCTCATAGAGGGACTTGAAGAGTGGGATGGTGGTATAAAAGTTATCCACATAGAGGTGATAACTGATAACCTTAATCCAGCAGTGGGTGCATCAAATTCCACTCACTGCCAGGACAAGTGGGCATTCAGGGGATTCAATCTTGGTGCCCTTCCCTTCATAAACTCTAAACTTGTGAACTTGTGGGTGTACCCTGAGGTACTCTCACACAGCTTATAGAGTTTAATTTCGTACATGGTCTGCTTACTGGGCAGGTACTGATGAAATTTAAACCTCCACTTGAAATTAATTAGGGACTCATCCACACAGATGTAACTTTGGGGCAAACTTTTTGTTGAAGTGTTCGATGACCGGCCAAACTTTAAACAGACGGTCAAAGTTGGGATCATCTCGGGAAGGACATCGTGCATTCTCATTATAATGCAGGAATTTGTGGATTGCCTCAAAACATGTCCGGGCCATGACTATTCGGAACACTCGAGTGTTGTATAAAACATCAACACTCCATTATTGCTGAATTTCTGGCCTCTTCAGGATCCCCATGTGAGGGCCAGGCCCCAAAACGTCATAATTTCAACTGTATCTACAGGAGTCCAGTTAGAACATGATGAATCGTGATTTTGTGCCAAAAATTGATGAGCGTACAAATTAGTTTGACCCACAATGAGGTTAACAAAATCCTCAGAGAAAAAGACTTTGGGTGGTGTCAAACTTGATTCCTGATTGTGCCACAAAATCAGGAATCAGTGGCTCATAATTTTCGGGGGACGAGGTCCATACTGGGTCAGTAATGGGGGGGCGCTGGTTTACTTCTGTAATGAGGGGAAGCTGGTTCATCTTTTGTCCTGTGACGTCTTCGTGCTGGTTCAACTCCTGTCCTCTGTCCTGGGGCGTCTTTGTGGCGGTTCAGCAGCACCTGAGGAGGAAGAGGAGGAGGATGAGGAGTCAGAGTCTGACAAATAAAGAAAGGTGGAATCCTCTACCTCACTGTCAGTGTTGGAGGCAAGGAAATCATATACCTCATCCACTGAATAGCATTTGTGGTACGAGAGGGACGATATATTTTTGTTTCTGTATGTGGTGTTTGTTTCAGTACTTCACAAAGATGGTGTGCAGTGATGACTCCATCATCAGCGTAGCAATCTCACTTCTGTGCCTACCTAAGCAGTCACTGCTGACAATTAACCACACAAGCTTCATCCCGTTTCTCCTACGTAGATGTGCTGAGGAGAGGATTAAGGAGGAATAGAAGAATGAGGAGGAGATGGAGAGTAGTCATCATGGTGGAGACAGGAAAGTGTTGGCTGTAGGGACCTTGGCACATATAGCAGAGATTATGCCTTTCCCGTGATCCTCACATTACATTCATCTTGGCCAAAAAGAGAGTACTGGTTGTAAACCCTGCTAGACCAATGCTACAAGGAGAACTTTTCATCTCTTCTTCCTGAGGCAGAGAGATCTTCTAAAATGGTGCTTTGCCAGAAGGCCTTTGTGGAAAATATGGTGAAAAAATTCCTATCAAACAATTCTAGTGGCAGGATGCAAGCTTCCTTGACAAACCAAGGAGGAGAGACGAGGGAGACATCCATCAGGTACAACAGAAGCAGGGGTACACTGTCAAAGGCCTGAGACAATTTCATAACACCCTCCAAGGGTCCAGGCTCTGATGATTTTGTATTTTTGATAAGGAGGGAAAAGTTTTAAAGGTAGTCAAGTAATACCTGGCTGACAAAACCAGTGTACTTCCTAATTCCTCTGCAACCTTCATTTATTGGGTCTGAAAGTTGGACACCTGACATGAGCTGTCCCTCCATGCTTTGGAGGTATTGTCCTGCACTGCCGCTAGCGTCTTGTCTGAGAATGCTTTTAGTGCCACTGTGGGGTATTATAACAGACAGGTGCTTTAGCCTGTCAACAGAGAGTGCAGACAGGCTCACTCTCATAAAAATAAACAAAGCCTGTATTAGCCCACACTTTTCCACACCACCACATGACAGCAGCACATAAAGTGTTTGTAATATTCAATATTTTAATGAGGCTAGTTGTTGCCTTTCTGGGGTCTATGGATGACCCTGATCATATTTTCTGTTTGGCTTTCCACTTTCTGCAAAGCCTTTGTGAATGTATAAGTCCATCAACTACACTACACTACAGTCCATACAGATTAGCCCACACTTTTCCACACCATCAGATGTCAGCAGCACATAAAGTGTTTTTAATGTACAATATTTGAATGAGACCAGCCTCTTGTTGCCTTCAAGGGTCTATGATGACCCTACTTATATGCTTTATGGCTTTGCACATTGTGCAATGCCTTCATGTGTGTAGAAGTACCTCAACTACACTTTCTTAATTTCTTTATGAGTTGGTGCCTTCAAGGGTGTATGAATGACCATGCTTGTAATTATTGGAAGGTTTTGCACTGTGTGCAGAGCTTTTATGAGTGTAGGAGTAAGGCCGGGGTCAAACTTGCGAGTGTGATGCGAGAAACTCATGTCCCGGCCATGACCATTCGGAACACTGGAGTGTTGTATAAAACATCAACACTCCAATATTGCTGAATTTCTGGCCTCTTCAGGATCCCCATGTGAAGGGCCAGGCCCCAAAACTTCATAATTTCAACTACATCTACAGTAGTCCAGTTGTATGAACTCCTTGTAATTATTGGCAGGTTTTGCACTGTGTGCAGAGCTTCTATGAGTGTAGGAGTAAGGCCGGGGTCACACTTGCGAGTGTGATGCGAGAAACTCACATGAGTCTCTTGCATCACACTCGCAAGCGTGACCCCGGCTTAACACAGCTACGTTTTGTTCACAATATTTGAATGAGGCACTACAGTTGGTGCCTTCAAGGGTGTATGGATGACCCTGCTTGTAATTTTTGGCAGGATTTGCACTTAAATCATAGTCTTTATGAGTCTAGGAGTACCACTGCATTACAATTTGAACAGCATGGGGATGAGGCCCTCATTTGTGTCTAATACAGGGTGTATCTGAATCTCTCTGTGTTCCTAATGTTTGGTACTTCTTGCTTCCTTCATCATTTACACCGAAATTTAGAATTTTATAATAAAAATTTCAATATTGGTTTACTTTAAATTATATATTTTTTTAAATCCTTTTAAAATTTTGTCTTATATATAAGTTATTATACAGGAAAAAATGTTATTAACATTTGTTTTCCTAGAAACTCCAACTTCTTCTCATCAATTTTCAATGTTTAAATGTCAGTCTTTAACCTCTTTCTGACATTGGGTGTAATAGTACGCCAATGTCAGACACCCTCCCTTTGATGTGGGCTCCGGAGCTGAGCCCACATCTTTTCCGGCACATGTCAGCTGTTTTGAACACCTAATCTGCAGCCGGAGGTTCTCTCATGGGCACACACCTCAAAATTGGGTGGTCATTTCGGCGTTAAAAGGACCTCTGAACTTCTAGGGATGTCTTATTGGTGGCCACGGATGGCACGAGATGTCAAATATTACGTGCAAGCCTGTGTCTCGTGTGCTATGAATCAGCCCTCCAGGCAGAGACCCGGGGGTTTGCTCTATCCCTTCCCTATGGCAGATAGGCCCTGGGAGATGGTTGGGATGGACTTTGTAGTGGACCTGCTTAAATCCCATTTTACAAAATGGTACACCTGGTTCCTCTTCCTCGTATACCATCCGCACGGGCTCTGGTGGTATTGTTTGTAAAGCATGTGTTCAGCCTTCATGGGATGCCTGACAAGATTGTCAGTGACCGGGGTCCCCAGTTCGCGTTTCGTTTCTGGAGGGAGCTTTGTCGTCTGCTCAGTATAGATCTCAATTTGTCTTCTGCTTATCATCCTGAGACGAATGGGCTGGTGGAGAGGACCAATCAGACACTGGTCACTTATCTACGGCGTTTTGTGTCCGCTGAACATGACAATTGGTTGTCCCTGCTACCACGGGAAGAGTTTGCTTTTAACAATGCTGTCTCCGATTCCATGGGGAAGACTCCTTTTCTCCTGAACTACGGTCAGCATTCGCACGTCCCTGTGCCCATATCCATCACATCTTCTGACCCGAGGGTGGCGGGTTGAGCAGTGGAGGCTCGTGTCATCTGGGACCGCACGCAGGATGCAATTAAAGTGTCAAAGGAGAGAATGAGGACATCCGTCGACGCGCATCATCATCCTTCTCCAGTCTTTGCCCCAGGAGATTTAGTGTGGTTGTCAGCTTGTAACATCAAGCTGCGTGTAAAGTCCACTAAATTTGCTCCCCGCTACTACTCAATGCAATTGTCGAGTCCAAGGTGGTGCACGGTAAAATATTATTTTTGGTTGACTGGAAAGGCCATGGACCAGAGGATAGGACCTGGGAGCCTATTGAGCACATTCGTGACCCTCTGCTTATTGCAGCCTTCGAGTGTGGTGAACTTCGCCGGGGGTATGCTTGCAGGCGTGTAATGTTAGGCGTCGGGATTCTATATTCCAAGTATTATCTGGAACTGTAGTTTCCCATTCAGGTCTGGCCGCTGTGATTGCTGCTCAGCAAAGATGTCGGTCCCAGCGTCTGGCTCAGGCTCGTGGTATACATTTGGTTACTGTTGGCTCTTCAGCCAAGTCTATGGTAATCAGTGATATGCCGGTGCAGTCTTGTACTCTGGAATCTAAGTCCAGAGATCACCTTACTGAGCATGTCCCTGATATAGCATCTTATTGGTGGTCGGACGTTAACTACTCTGGTGATGTGGCAGCTCCAGATTGGCCCGCGGGCGATTTCTCGACAGACTGGACATGAATGTTTGGGGTGTGTGGAGCCTAGCATATAAAAGGCTCTCAGCAGCGCATGCGGGCACATTAGTGTCATTTATGTTTTGGTTTGAGTGGGTGGTTACTCTACCAGTCTGTCTGCAGGTTTTCGAGTGTCTGTCTATGCTCAAAGACTGTACATGTTGGCAGACAGGTGTCACACTTATGCAGTTTCGTTCCCATGGCTCAACACCTGAGTCTCTAGTCTGCTACATGCATAGGGTGCCAGTCAGGTACAAATTCAGTAGCATCAGGACAGGGGTAACTAGCCGCTTGACTTAGCATCTGTTTAGTTCATGTGTGCGGTTAGCACAGTTCAGTTGCAGAGCAAGTTAAACCCACGTGCTAACATCCCTGTGACGTTAACAGGGTATAATACTTAGCATTCTCAGGGCAGTACTTCTCTGTGAAGTCACTGAGCTTGGTACTCTGCATTCCGTTCCCACTGTGTGGCGTTAACCCAATGTGTGTTACGCTCGCTGTTTTCTTCCGTCATTATTTTCACTAGCAGTAGGTTCTTTCCTGCACGGTGGATCCCGGGATGCGATTGCACTTTATTTTATATTTTATTTAGTGCAACCCTAACAAATGATGTCATTCAAAAGTACGACTTGTCCTACAAAAAAAAGCCCTCACATGATCATTTTGACGAAAAAATAAAAGTTATGGCTCTGGAAAGGAGGGGAGCAAAAAACAAAAACGCAAAAATATCTGTGGTCATGAAGGGGTTAAAGTGGAGTTAAAGTGTGATGCCAATGTTATCTTCAGTAATATGAGAGTAAGACATGCTTTTAGTCTTCCCATGTTGTTCTCCTTTCATTCAGTACTTTTTCCAATTATTTCAACATTTTCACTGCCCTCCAGACCACCTTGTAGGGTCTGCCAGAAAAAGGCTCGGAGTTCCCACTGACTCCCATTATACTCGTTACGTTACTCCAAACGAGCATCTGAGCATTAGGAATTGCTCAGTTCGAGTAACAAGTATCCAAGCATTTTAGTGCTTGCTCATCTCTATTTAATGCCCAACTAAGCCTTTCCACCTTCCCACTGCTCTGTGGAGGGTACAGAGTGTGGAAACCTACTCAGTTCCCAGAGGCTGCAAAATCTCCCTCATAACCTCTCCTGTAAAATGTGTACCTCGTCACTTTATATCTGTATACCACCTCATTCATGAGTTTTTGAGGAGCAGCCTTGTAGTTTCCAGCACCAGATATGCCTCAGTTCAACCTCAAAAGAGTTCAACACTCTTGATCTGATTCTCTCGGATGAGTGGAAGATGGAGAAAAAATATCTCCATCTTCTCCATTGTGTCAATCTGAAGAAATCAGTCTTATGTTTTCCACGCACTCATTGACTTGCATGAACAAGTGCTATCCAAATATCGCACCAAACTCGGACATGGTACATTTTTTTCCCTGGTTCTGTCTGAGGAAAAAATTGGAAATGTGCGCAGCCCAATAGCATAACATAAATCTTAGGGCGAGCCTATAATATGTTTGTCTGCATAAGCCATAAGACTGATTGGTTTATTTAGCAAATAGCTTTACATGTCCAGTTCATACCTCCATTACAGAGGAATTGTTGCATAAATGTGGCTGAAGAACTATTTGTATATCAACTTAAATGCTGATTTCCCAGTAACAGAGGAAGATATTGACTATACAAAGGTAATGCTGGACTTGTCTTTGATGGAGCTACATGCAAATATAAATTGCTTCTGGAATCCTGCTCACAGATTTCCTTTAGGTAAAACTCTTTATTGCTTATGTTTATTTTTTTTACACAATTCGGAGAAGACAATGCACTGTGAGCACCTGTTAAAATGCTTCATATTAGAGGAGGAAGGAGGTATAGAGGTCTCATTGTAACATGTTTGCATACGGCTTTAAGGGATAAGATGTTTTGCCATCTTAGTCTTCTGATCTTGACATAATCTAAATTAGAAACATGTTACTTACACTTAATTTACGTAATTTGAGAACAGTATCAATGCTGCACAGCTATAATTATTGTATAGCCACATTACACGTTGAATGTATGCCCATCACAAGCTCCATTGTGTGCATGCTGTTACCTGATTGCAGACTAGGAACACAAGGCTCACATTTAAGTGTTCTGCTATGAAGAGACTAAACAGCTTCTATTATTTCAGGAAGGCATGATTAAGTTAATATCATTCTAGTGCATATAACAATCTCTGATTTCAATCACCTAATATCCATGGAATTAACAGCTTATTCTTTTCAAATTTAGCTTTCTTCAACCATGACTATTTTTGCTGATCTCTTGTGAAATGTATCATTTTCCTGAAATAGATGAAGAGGTAGACTGCAGACTGTATATATAAGAATTTACTGTATGGTGATTGGGAGCACACTTAATTCCCTTCTGACGGAAGGATAATTTAATGTGGTCAAGGGTCAAGAGCTGTCTTTTAGACAATGAGATTGCTGGAATGTCCAGTTGAAATGTTGAAACTGATATCTGGAGTGGTAAAGAGTCTCGGGAATAAACACGGCTTGTATTCTGTAATGATGGATTTATATTTTTAGGACACAGTCTAGAATAATTACGGAAAATCATTGTGGTAATGCAGTATAGGCTTTGTTATACTTTATGCTAATTCACAATGATTCAGGTCACTGAACTTTGTGTTGGACCTTATTTTAAGAAGTTCTTAGAGAAATATAATAAGATAAATAAAAAAATATACAAAATAAATAATACACATTTAAATATGAAATATTTTTCTAAACATCTTTAGTTAGCAAAAGGAATGTGTACTCCATCAGGAGAATTTCAAAGATGGTGACTGTTATGAATGTGCTAGAGATGGTTTCTGAGCAGAGACTCCCTCTGGTGGTTACAGACAGTACTGAACCTTTCAGCGAGGAATGGCAATCTGGGTTCACTGACTGGTCTGATCAATTGTTCTTGTCTCAAATTGTGGTTCCTGGTTCATTTGGAAGTTTGCTGAGTCTTGCCTGCATCTTCTGCTATCAGATAAGATATTTTCTGCTTTTATTTTTGTGCTTGCTTTTTGCATTGTTCCCTGCACTTCTGTGGAGGTCAGCCAGGTCCCCTCCGGGGGGCTTGTGCTCCTCTCAGTTTATCTGAAGCCGCTGTTATTTGTTCATTTTCTTTTTCCTGTTTTTTCAGTGGCTGCGGCTTGGTTTTGTTCACACTGAGATCTGATTTAGTGGGTGGCGAGATCGTGTGATCTCAGTATTTTTGTAATCAGAATTGTTGGATTTTTGTAGGGTTTTCTGGGTTGCAGAAAGTAATCTCTCCTGTCCTATCCTATTTAGTCAGCTTGTGGCCCCAGCGTTTGCTCATTCTATTTTCTGTCTGTGTTCGTACTTTCTTCTTGGCTAACCGCCATTACATGTTTGGGGGCTTCCTATTTTCTTTGGGGATCTGTTCCGGGGCAGATAGCTTTCATCTTTCTGCCTTTAGGTGTAGTTATCTCTCAGGCTGTGACGAGGCGTCTAGGATCAACGTAGGAACGCTCCACGGCTACCTCTAGTTGTGTGGTTAGTTTAGGAATCTGCAACCCATTAGTTACCAACATCTCAGGTGTTCGGCTGCCCGGCTGTTGTTCCTGTCCTCCTCAGCTACCTAACATAACAGGTGACTGCCATTTATATAATTGTGCAGCCTGTCCTTGATTTCAGAAGACACGCACTAGGACAGGCTGCATGAAGAACATTTGCTCCAGACAGAGGTCACCTCAGAGCAGTTTCCGGTCAGGCATTGTGAACGCACATCCCTCTGTTCAGTCAACCTGACAGGACACTGAGTGGAAGTGACTAAAGTAGACGATACACACCTTTCTTTAGCTGCCTGAGAATAAACATTCATCTCAGTCAGCCTGACAGTTTTAGTGTGTCTCGTTAATCACGCAGCCCGTCCTAGTGCCTGTCTTCTGAAATCTAGGATGGGCAGCAAAATTACATAGATGGCAGTTGCCATCTTTGAAATCCTGACAGAATGTATACCTTTGTTGCTAAATAAAAGTATTTAGAAAAATGTTTAATATTTAAATGTGTATTATTCATTTTATTGCATTTCTCTGAGAACCCCTTTAATTTTTACAAAACTAGTAGAGTATGGCTGGAAACCACTGGCCAGAGGAGCATGAGCGGGGAAGAACAAGCGGTAATAGAAGTCCTTTGGGGTTGCAATAGGAGTTGTAGGAAACAATCAGGAGAGGAGTAGGAACAACAGTCTGTGTAAGACAATTCAGGAGCTGAGACTGGAACTAGGCTAACAGCTATACACAATATTCAAGCAATGAGTCAGAGATCCATATGGATTTAAAGGGGCTTTCCCACAAACAAAAGTTAATTTTAATCAATAGATCTTAGAATAATAATTTCCACAATTGTATGTGTATGTTCCTTTGCTGAGATAATCTTATAAATGTGCCCCTGCTGTGTATTGTTTAATTTATGTGGTGTAATTCAGAGGCTTACATGATAGCGCAGTAATGATGTAGTGACCAGGATAGTTCAACTTAAACATCTTTATTTTGGCAACTTACAAAAACAACTCAAACAGTTTCCTCCGGTTCGCAGCTGGATCATCTGTAACAGTCCTTTGCCATGGGCGACTGCATCACAGTTTCACTCATGAGTGCCTCAATGGCTTTGTTCTTTCTGGTTCTGGCCTGTGTTCAGTCTTACACAGAACTGTCCTACACAGAGCTACTGCTCTGATGCTTGCAAACCAACATTCACATCCAAACATTAAAGAGGTTGTCCATTACTAGGATAACCCCATCTTAAACTAAAGCCTATACTCACCTCCTGTGAGTCTGCTATGGGGTGGAATGACATGTGGTGCCCGGCGCTCAATCAGTGCTGGTGTCACTGTCTCCACCTTCGGACAAAGTGAACATGAAGAGGAAGTCCGGTATTAGCTGCAGCCCTGGCTTCCTCTTCATATTAAGTTCATGTTCACTTTTTCCGAAGACGGAGACTGTGACACCAGCTTTGATTTGGCGCCAGCGTCACCTGTCACAGCACTATATACCAGCCCTGGTGAGAGTGAGTACCAACACGACAGGAACGGCGCAGGCATGGAAGGTGAGTATAGGCTTTATTATTTTGTCGGGGGCCAAACATTTAGTTTAAGAATGGGGTGTCCTAATAGTGGACAACTCCTTTAACTGAAAGTTTAAATGGGAATCGTGGACATGGGCCATGCTCCAGACCCAAAGTGGAGGTAGAGATCTGTCCCACTACCTTCCTACATATCTCTCCAAAAATAAAAACCCATGTCAGGTTTTCCTAAATCTGACTTGGTCAAATAGCTTGACCAAGTCCACCCTTTCTTTTATTTTGATTATAACCACAGCTGTGACTGTAATTACAATGATCTCCAGTGGATTCAATATGCTGCTATACACATCCTGAAGGATGCATAATGACCCTTGTATATGATCCCCCTCACAGTGGCAAATAGTCAGACGTCCTTTCCAACCCTTCTTATTTCCACTAGGAGATTTGCCCTGGCTAAAATAGCTACTACCATTTCTAGTGCATCTACCACTAGGTCTCACAACACCAATTGGCATTATAATTGTGTTCTCCATCTCCTTCCAACTCATGTCATCTAAATACAAAGGTTAACTGTTCATTTCTTTCAGTAAAACTGGAAGAAGTTGTTCTGGTGAAGTATCTTCCATAGCTTCCATTCTGCTGTTGGTTAGTGAAGGGCAAAACAAAAACTGTTGTCATTGATGGAGTTAAAATTCCGCTTTGTACAATTTTAAGTGTTATGGCAGTGGAGAAGGTGGACTGAGTAAAGCACTGACTGATTAGGAATAGACAATCACAGATTATAACTAGAGGACTAGTAAACCTGCTGCAGCGCCATCCTGCATAATTATGAGCTCTATATAACCCAGATCACACCACTGATTGGCAGCTAACTTCCTATGCACAGTGTACACAGAAAGCTTCCAAATAGTCATGTGGGTGGAGTTATGCAGAGTTCAGCCCTTGGCAATTCTCAGCAGACCTGCTCCCTTAAGAGCTCTGATGAGAAGTGCCATGGTCCGGCAAAAGAACACAGTTTCAGTGTTTGTGTAAGAAGGTTGCAGAATGCAAGCAAGGCAGAGCAATTTAATTTAACAGTAAAGATACTCCTCGCAGGTAGATGAATGGTTAACAGAGAAAGTGATTAGAAAATATATAACCACAATGCAGCAACAGTCCATGCAATTAACTTATCGTGTCAGAGGCTTTCTTGGTCATGGAAGATCCGATTCGGGCAGTAGTCCCAGCAACGGCCGGGGCAGTGTCCTCAGGGGAGATTCCACAGTTCATGGTATGTCTTCTGACAGCAACGGCCGGTCTCCGGTTTTATCCGTTGAGCCAATTAGTCCACAAACTTGTGCAGCCAAAATCAAGGGAGCTGCATACAGTCTATCAACAAGGGGGGTCTTCAGTGCGCTGTACGACACAGAGGCCCAACAAACAGTCCTGAACACAGCCCCGTTCCTAGGCCCGCATGCAGCACTAAACCTAACGGAGCCCACGGCTCTACCTCTGCTGCTGGGCTCAGTGCCGCACCTGTGTACAGCCGTCCGCACTACGTTGCAAGACTGCTGCACATCAAGCGGAGCACGCTGTTCACATACCTCGCCTTTCTCCGCTGGCGGGAACCTAACTATCACTTCACGCGCTTCTCCCTTAGACACGCCCCCCACTTCTGGGTGCAGAAGTGTGTCCGGTCCCCTATTCTTTCCCCCGGGCAACTTGGGACACAGCCTTGACAATTCAGGACCCGGCACAGTACAGGTGCCCGCAGCCCGGTTTTCCTCCTTACATTTGCATTGTAAGGAGAAAATGCAGCGAGCAGGAAAAGTAGCGATTAACTCAGCCCCCAAAAGTGACAACACTGTGACCAGCAGGGCTGGTATCTCATCACCTTGCACTCTTCCTACAATGAGCACCAACAGTGCTCTCTCTTGCTGGCCCATAGCACTTCCCATCAGAACCAGTATGCGCATTGTCACTATGCATTGAAAGTAATATCACACAGTGACAAGGAAGCTCCAACTGAGCATAAGTTGGAATTAACAACCGATGTATACTCAGTACAGCAGGGAAGGGACCAGCCCCTTATATAGCTGCCATTGATGATGCCTTATTTCAAGGTGGGGCAGAGGTCTGCAGCAGTGACTGCAGTCTTTGTCCCATGATGACATCGCATTTTAGAATCCCTGCATGCACTGGGGATTCTCAAATGAAATGTCATCAAATCAGAAGTAGGTAAAAAAATACAGAGAATAGATTTGGAATGATAGAGACTTTTTAATTAAAGTGCATTAGAAAAGCTATTGCATTATTACATTTAATAGAAAGACATTTAGCATTAAATCATTATTAGTTTTGGACCACCCCTTTAAATACTAGTGAGCAGTTTCCAAGTGGAAGCTGCCTAAAAATAGGAAGGGTACTTCACTTACTGCTTATAGTAAATATGTTAATAAAGGATATAAACCAAGAAAAAATACTGAATGGTTTATACCAAGCAAAAATAGCGTTGTTATAGATTAGAAAGATTTATAGCATAAGGTAATATATCCCTGCATACATCTAAACAGAGATAATCAATAGTTACCACATGCAACCGCCCAATTTTTACTGTCATCATTCTGCAGGAACCCTTATGCCGAGGTCACACTTGTGAGTGTGATGCAAGAAACTCACGCAAGTCTCTCGCCTCAAACCCGGCACTGCCGCCGGTACTCAGGACCGGAGTGTGCGGCTTCATGTATTTCTATGCAGCTGAACGCACCGGTCCTGAGTGCCAGCAGCAGTGCCGGGTATTGATGCGAGAGACTCATGCGAGTTTCTCACATCACACTCAAAAGTCTGACCCCAGTCTTAGTCTGATTTTTCAGTAAGAGCATGACCACTTAAAGTCCCTAGAGCATGAATTCCAAATATTGCCATGAATAAAAGCATGCATAACATACATGTGTGCATTAGCACACAAAGGTCTAGTAAAGTGTTAATAATGAATGCAAGATTTTGCATCTTTTTAGTTATCTTCTAATGTCTCATTGAGAAAAGTCAGAGGATGACATTGATGGAGACTCTAATAAGTGCTGTGATCCTTGCGTTCATAGCTCAGGGATCTTCATATCACAGTGACAATGTTAAAAGGAGCTTCTTTTATGTCAATGAAGCTGTAATATGCAGCTCATTGACTCACTCTGATGTTATCTTCTCACATGTATTATTGACATGTGAGAAGAGAGCTGAAAGTGATGAAGCCCTTTTTATTCTAGCCAGCTTCTATACCACATGTGGAGATTTTAGGAGGTTCTACTGGCCTATTTCTTCCAGATCATGGCAACCAGGGAAGTTATGGTCTAACTATCCATATGTAAAAAGAATTATTTACTCTACTGCATCCTGTGATAAGCTTTTAGTATATTGTTTCCTAATCAGAGGCTCAGACAGATGCCATATTAGCTCTTGGGCTTCCTGCATGTGGCTCCTCAGCTGTTGGCAGCACCAGTAGATACTATTGAACCATAGTGTACCTAAGGAGAATATAACATTACTATAACTTGGTATCAAGGTCAAACAATATCACTACAGTTGACACTAGAGTATTTAAAGACATATTTTTTTAGATGTGGTATGTCTCAACACCATCTGTCATATTTGTAAGTAGCTTATGATCTACAAATTACTGTAGAGGAACCATTTCTATATATAGATAACTTAGTGTATAAGGACAGTGATGCTGGAGTTCTGGAAGATGAAGATCTCATGGTCTACACAATTAAGAGGGCAGTTTATCAGGAGGGGTGTTTTGTATAACAGTCTTTTTCCTATTACCCACTGGAGTAATGATCACTAAATTTATTAAGAGTCTCATGCGTTCTAGTAGGTTTAGTGCATCTTTGGGCAGTCCATGTGCCAGAAGATAAAATCTACTTTAGATATGTTTTCTGGCAGACATTATTGTCCATGCCTCCTTTTACTAATTCCCACCCACTTTTGATGTAGATGAGATGAATCCCCCACTAAATTTTTAGTTTAGCCCAAAGGAACCAAAACGTAAACATCTTAGGTGGCTTCTTAGTTGCAGATGTCACACAAAGATAAATTATATAGCCCAAAGTGGGCACATAATCATCATGCCTATATGACTTGTGAACTCCAAAACCATAAGCGATAACATAAAATTTGTGGTTATTTAGTTGCTACATTAGCTTCCATTTTTTCTGGAAAGTTTTCCACAAGATTTTGAATTTAGTCTGTGGGAATTTATGCGATTCAGCCAAAAGAGCATTTGTAAGTTCAGGAACTAATGTTGGATGAGAAGGTCTGAGTCAGTGTTCCAATTCAACTAAAAGGAATTTGGAAAAGGAAATGGAGTAAGAGGTCAAATACACTGTCTGTAGGCCACTCAAAGGACAAAATTCTGGCACAACTTGTCTTAAAAATAAATCCAAACCTATCTCACACGATGTACACAACATACAGTATAGCATCTGTTTTAGGTCAGGGTCAGACTAGTGTATGGCTTCCGAGGCATGAGCATCGGATGCGATATGCTAATGACCCTCGGCTCCTGCTCTGCTGAGAGCGGCAGCTTAGTGTCATGCGACTGTGCTCTGAGCCTCTCGCACAGAGCGGATCAGAGCACAGCTGCCATCTCCTCCATTGCCTGGTCAGCGTAAAAATCGCACAGCACTCGGATGATATCCCAGTGATGCGCGCTGTGTCACTTGCACCGATAGGCTTATATGGGTGCAAGTAAGCCGAGACTCAGCTGAGTGTTGGTGACAAGCGCAGCATGCTGCGATTTCACTCGCAGGTTGAAAGCATCAGAGAAAAAAACGGGATCTGCCCCATAGATGAATACTGGTCCGAGTGCTATACAATGTTTTATCACATAGTACTTGTCTGTATTAATCGCTAGTGTTACCCCGGCCTTAGACAAGTTGTACAACCAGATCAGAAATTAGGTGTGAGCTTAAAAAAATGAGGATTGATCTTGAGGAGTTGTGCCAAAAAACTTGCAACATTTTAGATCAAAATTCTGGCACAAAGTAAGGTAACTTATAATTGGGGTAAACTAAAGGTACTGCCACACTAAACGCTCCCGCTAACGATCTCGTTAGCGGCGCATACTAATGAGATCGCTAGCGGGATCGTTTTAATATCGCTAAATGTGTGCCACATTTAGCGATATTGCTAACGACGCTATCGCCGTTAGCGATCTTCTTAGCGATTTAGCGGTACAAAAGTACCGCTAAATCGCTAAGAAAAGGTGCCACACAGAGATAGATACTCACCCAGCGGGAGCGCCAGCGACGAGAATAGGGTCCAGATCGTTTCCGGCGGCGAGCGAGATCCCAGCAGGAAGCTCGTCGCCGGAAGCTGCCACACACAGCAACATCGCTAACGGGATCGCTAAATAGTGACGTTTTTTAGCGATCCCGTTAGCGATATTGCTTAGTGTGGCATACCCTTTAGACTAGTCAGATTGCCTGTTTGTTAGATAATCCCTGCATGTGTTGTAGCTGTGAAACAGCCACAATACACATGCAGCCACGGTGCCTCAATCACAGTATTAGAGCACTCGAAGATACCCTATTAGCATTTGAGTATGCTCGGATAAGACGCTGCATACGCTCACTCATCGCTACTATCTAGTCAAAGGTTGCACAGTCTAAAAATTATTCAATAATGATAAATATGCCCCAATGTGTTTCTGAAACTGTTGCCAAATGGAAGAGCATTTACTTTGCTGATGTCACTTTCTGAAACATTTAGGCAATTGTTATGCATCTTGGGCTTTATAACTTGCCAATTTCACTGTCTGAGTTTGTGTGGTTAACATTTTCATGACTGAGTTTCTTTTACTCCTTGAAGCTTTACAATAATAGCACTTACAGTGCCTGGCAAAATGATTCATCCACTTGGGATTTTTCATGTTGTACCACATCACAACCTGGAATTTCACTGGCTTTTTTGAGGGTTTGCATCAGTTCGTGTAAAGTCCATGTGTCACGCGCGGGCTGGGAAAGTCCGGCGGACGGCACTACACACGCATAGTAACACACAGCGGGATGGAAAAGGGAAAGGAAAGCCCTAACAATAGGGAACAAGGGATGGGGCACCTCCTAAACAACAACCTGTGCCTATCCCTAAGCTCCCCTAATGCCCTATGCGGGTCCTTCCCCCCCCCCCCCCCCCCCGTCACCATCACGTGCCTAGTCCCTTCAGAGTTACCTTTGATCTTTGTGTTGTCTCTCTGATTAATTCCCTCCTTAAACAGGCTGAGAGTTTTGATGGGCTGCCCTCTCTTGACAGTTTTGTTCATGTTCTTTCCTTTTGTTGACAATGGATTTGATGGTGCACCGCGAGATCATCAGAGATTTCGATAATTTTTATTTATAACTGAACCCTGACTTGCACTTCTCAACAAATTTGTCCCTGACAATTGTTATCTGGAGATATCCTTGGTCTTCATGGTGTTATTAGTAGTTCTTGTAGCTTATTGGTGTTGCAGCCCCTGTGGCCTTTCAGAAAAAGGTGTGTATATACTGACAGACCATGTGACACTTAGATTGCACGCTTGTGGACTTCCTTTCACTAAGCATGTGACTTATAAAGGTAATTGCTTGCACCAGAACATTTTAGGAGCTTTATAGCAAAAGGGTGTATACATTTGCACATGCCAACTTTTAGTTATTTGATCTCAGAAATGTAATTTATGCTTATATTTCTCTTACGTCACTTCACCAGCTTAGACTATTTAGTGCTGATTAGTGTTGAGC
>VIAB01011441.1:32237-48507 GCA_009801035.1 Oophaga pumilio
TTTTCGATACCGAGCAGTATCGCTCAACACTAGTGCTGATGCATTACACACAAATCGCATTACAAAAATATTTAAACACAAGTTGTAATGTAACAAAATAAGTAAAAAGCGAAGGGGGTGATTACTTTTGCAGGCCATTGTACCATTGGTTAGTGCAAATTTAGGAAATCAGATATGTCACAAATTGACTTGTGGCATAAGTGGCATCAGATAATAGCTAGTGTCCCTCACGTCTGATGTCACTGAGCTCTGCAGTGTGTATTATCCATGCAATATACATGGTAGTAGACAGTATATGTGCCTAATTTTATGCAACTGTTTACAATGAGGGTGGTTGAAAGCCTGGATCGTTATCAGAGGGGTCCAAATATTTTTGTCCACAACTCTAAACCAGAGATATAAAGTCACATTCATTAAGATTTTGTTGTACACACTAGTCTCAAAGGGAATCTGTCAGCAGGTTTTTATTATCCCATCTGAGAGCACCATAATGTAGAGCCAGAGGCCCTAATTCCAGTGATGTGTCACTTACTGGACTGCTTGTTATCATTTTCATAAAATCTCTGTTTTCCCTGTTGCTGATCTAGCAATTCCCTAAAAGCTGAGCTCTGTATAACCACACCACTGATTGACAACTTTCTACCCATCTACAGTGTACATAGAAAGCTGCCACTCAGTGGTGGGGGTGGGGATATACAGAGCTCATAAATACACATGACTACCTGGCAGCAGGTTTACTAGTGATCTAGTGATAATCTCCTGCTGATAAAACAGGAGTTTTATCAAAAATACACCAAGTAGCCTAGTAAGTGACTCATTGCTTGAATCAGGGTCTATGTCCCTATATTATTCTGCTTTTGGATTAAGAGGCAAAAACCTGGTGACAGAATCCCTTTAATAAGGTGAAGTAAAATGCATCCAATTCATTAAGAGGCTCACACCACTTAATGAATTAGGCACATCTTACAAGGGCGTGCAACTCCGGCGGAAACGTACTCCAAGAGCGCATATACCATTGATGTAATCTGTGCAGCCACACTGGGGCCCAAGAGCGAAGTGGGCCCATTTCTGCCTCCAAAGCAGGTGGGATTGTGCATTCTAATGAATTACTGGACTGCAAAGGGCCCATACAGTATATTATTCATGCACAGGGGCCCTCTTCTGTCTGTGTCTGCCAATGCTCCAGTCATAGACTGGAACACAATTCTGGTGAAAGTAGCATCACTAAAGTGGGGTAACTTTTCATGAATTTGTCAGGCAGATTTAGCTATGCTCCATCCGGCCAAGCCATCACACATTTTGGCAGAGTTATCTGGGACTGACTTGACAACTTCAGAGTTGCGCCAAAAATTTGTGCTTGATGTTAACACCTTCATGAATTGGGGGCAATAATCTGTTCATTTTGAGACAATGACACACAGAATAAAAAATAAAATGAATTTTCGTTCACAGTTCTTTCCATAGTGTAGGAGAATAAGACCAGTGTCCTCTTATAGAATAATAGATCTTAAATAAAAGATGCTTTTTGTTATAGACTGACTGCTTATTAATTCTGGTGCAGCCATATGCTTTCATCTCTTCACACACCATTCACACTTCAGACGCAGTCTTCTGAGATATGTCTCTTCCTTCTTATTGGTTCAGGAAAAAGTAGTACAATGATTAGTAACAGCGGTTGTATTGACATCTTTTCTTTTTTAACATGATGTGATGTTAGCATAGCAGGAGTACAGTATCATTATTATACTTTCTATTTTCAGCCGCATTAAAGGTAAAGTTTTCTTTGAAATATACATTCACTGACAGATGTGTCTCAAAATCCATAACTTCAAACACTGATATGACAATTTCAGCCGATTCACTTTATGGTGATAGAAATATCTGCAAAAGCTGATAATCTACACAAGCAGCATTGGTTCAAATACTTTTGTTATAAATGCGCTATCCAAATAATATTCTGCACTACTTCCAAGAATAGGCACACGGGAATGTTGCTGCATAAGTAAAACATTTCACCAGTTTTGCATCAAAGAGGGTTAAATAATTGAGAGACACCAGAGACACTCAAAACAACAGCGTTCCTAACCCAGTTATCTAGAGTCCACTAATAATACAGGTTTCAGTGATAATAAGGAGATGCACAACATTTTTAATCTGATGAACAATTTAATAAATTCCAAAATTGCAAATAATTTTTATTCAAAATTATATTTTCTGTAAAAATAAAATCAGTTAAAAAGTACAAGCTGCTACGTGCTTCCCTTCTGTCAGCTGCCTGTTGTCAAGTGTAATCCATCTTTAACAGCAGATACGCCTGAGACAGATTACGTGGTAGGTGTCCAGTACTAATAGTAAGGAATATTGATGAAGACAAGCCGCCGATTCAAAAACACCAGAAGGCATTATAGTGTATGAGAAGTGGGACATTTCTTGGACATACAGGTATGTGCACCAAAATTAGATTTTATTTGGCTTTGACTTTTGGGCGCAATGATGACTCCGGTCTGAAATGTACTCTTCAAGTAAACCTGTCTGAAGACATGTGTGCCCATTTAAATGTATCACTTGGATGATAACTAATATGTTATTTTATTAAAAAAGAAATAAGGTTATGGCAAGGTTTTCAAGAAATTCATAGTTATGAAAAAAAATAATACAGTAATAAGCAATATTAAAAAATACAGTAATAATATTTGACATGAATGCAA
Source organism: Oophaga pumilio (assembly GCA_009801035.1). Lineage (NCBI taxonomy): Eukaryota > Metazoa > Chordata > Amphibia > Anura > Dendrobatidae > Oophaga > Oophaga pumilio. The sequence goes on from VIAB01011441.1 coordinate 34,946, forward strand.
GGATATTCTATTAGTAGTCAAACAGGGCAGGCAATGAAATGAAAATGGATTCATCTTTAGTCCAGGCCAAAACTACATACGCTTTAAGCAACACAGTTACAGGTCTTATGCTTACATCCTTCCCCTCAATGAAGAGTGTTTGCCATGCTACATAAGACGCGCACATAGTAAATGTGGGTTTATGTGACTTTTGTGCATTCAGAAAGGTTTTTATTCTGCCAATTCTATTTCTCATCCTTCTGGAGAATCAATTAAACAGATAAGGAATTTTCCCGGGCACAAGAAGCTTGTGGTTTGAGTAAGTTGTTGTCCAGCTCTGTCTGGGCAGGTGGATACACTGTCTAGCCAGGAATAATGAAGCTGCGTTCTCCTGTTTCTCGTAATTTCTTTATGTGAATACCTTGTTCTAGGAGCAATTACTTAGCACAAAGAACATTGCAGTCATACAAGTTAGAATAAAGCCATGAAATGCTGTATATATGGTTAATACTATAATGAGCCGCCATTGTTACAGTTACTCACCAAGGTGTTTGGCTCTGACCTGTGACGTGAAGCTCCGGGGCCCTGAAGAAGACTCTATATCAGGGTCCTCGCACCAAAGACCACATGTCATATATAGCTTTCACATAATCTTATTTGGTGCAGGAGCTTTTGGGTCTCCAGTCCTCACTCTCCATGACCCTGATTTTAACCTCTCCACCCCCTTTATTAACATCTCTGGTTTCAATCAGAATCCTGAAAAAAATGAATACTCAATCCTAGAATAAGGACTTCATTTACTTCATGCAACTTGTAATAGTTGATTGGTTAAAAGTTTAGGATTTTTTTGTAAATACTTTATTCAAGCATTGATGGTTCAGTGATGCTTAGTGGGCAGACTTGGTGGCCTGTTGTTGCCAATGCTAACTTCCTGTTAAAGTGATCTATCATTAATACCCCAGGGTGCAGCATAAATTCTTAAAGGGAATCTTTTACCAGGTTTTTGCTATCATATCTGAGAGCAGCATGATGTAGGGGCAGAGACCCTGATTCCAGTGATGTATCATTTACTGGGCTGCCTTTTGTCATTTTGATAAACTCACTATTTTCTCAGCTGCAGATGTAGCAGTTCTCTGAATGCTAAGCTCAGTAGTACCCCACCCCAACACTGATGGCAGGTTTCTGTACACTCTGAGAATAATTACAAAACTACCGATCAGTATTGGAGGTGGGGTTATACAGAGCAGGAAGACTACATGACAGCATGTTTACTAATCATCCATGTGATAATCTCCTGCTGATAAAACAGTGATTTTACTGAAACAACTACACAAAGACTAGTAAGTGACACATCACTGGAATCAGGCGCTCTGTCACTGCTTTATGCTGTTCTCAGATAGCATAGCAAAAACTTGATGACATTTTCCCTTTAAATTTCTGGAGGTGTATGAATATATCTGCTTATTCAGTTTCTATATACTGCTTCAGATGATCCAAAATATTTAATATAATTCAAATCTATCTTTGGTTATTCAAAATTACTGTCATTGTCAACAGTTAAGCAAGTTGAAGATGAAATGATCTCTAAAAGGTATAAAGTTAAAGATGACACATTTCCTCTGTATTTTAGGCAAAAAATTATATTCTTCTTTACATTTTAAAAATTACAAAAAGGAGAATGTGCCAATGCAAAAGTTTGGGCACCCTGCATGGTTAGTACCTAGTAGAACCCCCTTTTGAAAGTATCACAGCTTTTAATTGCTTTTTGTAGCCAGACAAGAGTCTTTCAATTCTTGTTCTTGGATTTTCATGCATTCTTCATGTAAAATTCTTCCAATTCTGTGAGATTCCTGGGTCGTCTTGCATGCAGTGCTATTTTGAGTCTACCCACAGATTTTTAATGATGTTCAGATCAGGGGACTGTGAGGGCCATTGTAAAACCTTTATCTTACACCTTTTGAGGTTGTCTATTGTGGATTTTGACGTATGTTTAGGACCATTATCCATTTGTAGAAGCCATCCTCTTTTCAACTTCAGCTTTTTTACATATGGTGTTATGTTTGCATCAAGAATTTGTTGAAATTTCATTGAATCCATTCTTACCTCTGCCCGTGAAATGTTCCCTGTGCCATTGATTGCAACACAACCCCAAACCATGATTAATCCACCTGTTATGATTTGGTAGCTGAGGAGAGCAGGCAAAAAAGGAAATACACCAGAGAGGTTGGAATCTATGGGATTGCAGTACCCTGACTAACCACCACAACTAAAGGCAGCCGTGGAGCGTACCTACGTTGGTCCTAGACGCCTCGTCACAGCCTGAGAAACTAACTACACCTAAAGACAGAAAGAGGAAAACTATCTGCCCCGGAGCAGATCCCCAAAGAACATAGAAAGCCCCCAAACATGTAATGGCGATTAGACAAGAGGAAATACAGACAGAAAATAGTATGAGCAAACGTTGGGGCCCAAACTTCCTAAATAGAAAAGGATAGGAAGGACACTTACTGCAATCCCAAAAAACCCTGAAAAGTACCAACTCTACTAATTACAAAAACACCTGAGATCAAACGACCTCTACCACCTAAATTAGTTCTCTGGTGTAACAAAACTAAACAGCAGCCACTGAAAAAACTGGAAAAGGCAAATGAACAAACAACAGTGGCTGAACTAAACTGAGAGGAGCACAAGCCCCCAGAGGGGACCCGGCAGACCCCCACAGAAGTGCAGGACAAAATGCAAAAAGCAAGCACAAAAAACTAAAAGAAGAAAATGTCTTATCTGATAGCAGAAGATGCAGGCACGAAACAGCAAGCTACAAAGTGAACAGGAATCAAAGAAGAGACCAGAACAATTGATCACCGGCAACCCTGATGGGAGGGAACCTCCCTTATATAAGACCAGTCAGTAACACCTGATCGCCAATCTTCACAATCTTCATTGGATAGTTCAGTACTGTTTGTAACCACCAGAGGGAGCTTCTGCTCAGAATTCATTTCTAGCACATTCACAACATCCACCCTCATTCTTAATGGTTGGTGAGATGTTCTTTTCCTGAAATTCTGTACCTTTTTTCTTCCACACATACCTTTGATGATTGTGGCCAAAGAGTTCTATTTTAACCTCATTGATCTACAGGACTTGTTTCCAAAATGCATCAGCCTTTTTTAGATGTTTTTTGTATACTTCTGATGCTGAATTTTTTGTTGAGGACACAGTAGAGGTTTTCTTCTGATGACTCTTCCATGAAGGACATATGCTAAATCATTCTGAATGTCTTTTGCAGTCATGAAGGGGTTTTGGTTTGCCTCTCTAGCCATCCTATGAACTGCTCTCACTAAAATGTTGCTTTGTCTTCCAGACCTTATCTTGACCTCCACTGTTCCTGTTAACTGCCATTTTTTAATTGCATTTCAAACTAAAGAAGGGTAACTTGAAAACACTTTACTATCTTCTTATAGCCTTCTCCTGCTTTGTGGGCCCACATCATTTTTATTTTCAGAGTGCTAGACAACTACTTATAAGAACCTATGAAAGCAATTGTTTGGCACAAGGTTAGAGGAGGCTGGGGTTTTATAAAGCTGGGAAATTTGCATCATGATGATATTGAACAAACCATAACCCTAACAGGTTAATTAAGGTCTGAAACATGGTTCAAAGTTATCAGAGAACAAGTAGTCTCCAAGGGTGCCTAAACTTTTGCATCAGCCCATTTTCATTTTTGTAATTTTTGAAATGAAAAAAATTGCAATTTTTTTTGCCTAAAATACAAAACAAATGTGTCATCTTTAACTTCAAGCCTTATAGGGATCATTTCATCTTCAACTTGCATAATTGTTCACAATAACAGTAATTTTAACTAAGGGTGCCCAAACGTTTACATGCCACTGAATTTTAACCCAATTTACAAACCTTTGTGCCAATGTAAATAATGAAGGGAAATCAGTACGTCGCTACACTTTCATCTTCATGATTGGTGAGGTCTCAGGCGTTGGTCTCTCTCACTGATCATACAGTGAAGGACCACCTATCTTCAGACCAGAAAACTTTCCTTTTTTTAGTTAAAAAAATGTAAATAAATTTTCCTAGGGCAAGCTGAAAATGTTCAAAGTAAATTCTTCTTTCCTTGTCATATTCCTATAATAGTTGACTTGTGTTTTCTGATACTGTGAATGTCTGCGCAATTCATGATTCTGTAGATTACTGTGAGCAGCTGTCTTCCTCATTACAGCTTGATGCCAAACCCAGAATTTGCACCTCAAGCCAATATACAGAATAAAATATGTCCTATTTAATCAAGGGGAATGCACATTAATCAGTGTAGCGGAAATCTAACTAATTTTCATGTATTACATATTAACTCAATCGGTATCACAAATTTAATCTGGTAATTTAAAGCTTTTCAGACTATAATTGCTTATGAAGGACAAAACCAGTATCTCGATGTTACATGTCAGTGATTGGGAACTTAAATATTCCCATTCAAGTCTATTGACCCATATATACAAAGTGTAAGCTTGTTCTTTAAAATAATTATTTTTTTTTACAGGTCAGTCTCTGTACAAAAGGCAAACAATAGATCCTGTAATGGTAGTACACATGGGCTATATGGCTCTACAAAATAGAGCTGTATGTCCTCCATTCACTGTTGTACAGGCTTTGTACAGATGCCTCTACTGAGAGCTACTAGCCAGTAGTGGTAGATGCAGCCCTCAGTTGTCTGTTCACATTGCTAGAGCTGTCTTTGCATTAAAGAAAGTTGTATACAGGTTTGCATTAAAGAGTGGAATACAGTCCTAGGACTCCACATACGACAATGTGAGGCTTTGAGCACTTTCAATTTGTAAAGAATCAATTCAATCCAAATCAATTTTTTTTGCCAGAATTGGAAAATTTACTCCTGTTTAGTTGCCGCCTTAGTGCGCAGTTTAACAGGTGTAGCTTGCGACATAGCCAGTATGGCATATTCCAGCTTAGCTCCCATACTACAGTCCAATGCTCAACAAAAAAAATATACAAAGATTTGAGGAAAACTTTTGAAATTTGAATTTTCAAGCTTTGCCAAATTTTGCTTGAAAATTTGATACACAGCAAAAGTATTCCAAAGCCTCCAATTTCCCTGAAAAGATAAGCATTACACACTAAGGTCTATTAGACTGTATTCAACCCCTTTCAAGCTTTTTAACCTTTTCTGGTCATCTACTGTACATGTACGGCACCAGTTAAAGAAGCACTCACATCAAAGTTTTTATCCCCTTAATATATTGAAATCATTATATTATATAGCACTGTGTACTTGCAATTGCTCATTTCGCCTTTCTACCCAGCTAATTATTCTGTTTTCTATTAGGTCTATGATAACACATGATTAAGAACGTACTAGCTGAATTATTTTTCTAAGCGTTATGAAGAAACAGGAAGTTAATTTTCTCTGCACAAGTGAGGAGTCAGCTAAAGTCTCTGGCAGAGGGGAGGAGCAGAGCATTTGGGTCAGGAGTTGAAGAGGGAAATGAGTCATGCAGCGACAAGATATTTCCTGTTTCTACATGCAGCAGAGAAAAGAGAAGAATTAGCAGGCTAGATAGGCAAAATGAGCAATTGTATGCGCACAGAGCTATATAATATAATGATTGCAATAAATTAAAAGAAAAACATTGATGGGAGTGCTTCTTTAAGAGCAGGTGTATGGAGTGGGCTCACAAGCTGAGCCCATATCATACTCTTCAGATAATGGCTACATATCACAGCCAGGAGACCCTTCTAACTGCTACAGGTGGAGCTGAGCTTCACCTGCAGCTGCTAAGCTGTCAAATGCCACATGTCGTCTGTGACAATGTGTTCAATGCATGAAGGGCAGATCGATATAAACCTTGGAAATAAGGTTTTCTTCAAATATTTTGTATTTCCAAATGTGCCTGTGAGAGGCGCTATCTCTGTCTGCTCATCCCCATCAAGTGACCCCTGGCTGCAGCTGCCTTTGATGTCCGGTGATGTCATGTCAACTTCCGGAATTGGAAGCTGAGTTACCATCACTGATGCTGGAGACAGTCTCCCTGAGTGACTGAGCTGTGGGCAGAGTTTCACCGCATGTCACAGACCAGCATCATGCGGGCTCTCTCCTGCGCTGCATTTAACAGATGCTGGGCTGTGACACATGGGCTGTGACGCATGGTAAAGCTCCACCCACAGCCTCTTTAACGGTGCGCTAACATGGGGCATTTCAGAGCGCCAATGGGTTGCTATTAAAGCCAGAGATCTGTTGAAAGCACTTGTACCTGCGATCAAGAGGCTTCATTGAAACCTAACTTGTAGCTAGTTTTCAAAGGAGATTGCAATTTAAAGTACATTGATCAATACTGAGGTATTGCTGTATGTAGTATAAGCGATCGAATGTTTGCCGGTTCAAATTCCCTGAAGAGTGAAGGGACTACAAAAAATAATAAAAAGTAAAAAAAAGGTCTGAAAAAAAAAATCACCACCCTTTTCTCCCTCAAAAAATAGTTCTAAAAATACAAAAACCCACATATTTGGTATCATCATGTCCATAAAAGTCAAATCTATTAATATTTAAAATTAATTAACCCAATTAATAAACACCGCAAATGTAGTGAAATTGCAAAATATGCATTAAGAAGGAATCAAAGTGCTATTAAGTCGGTTTGACCCACAAAAAATAAGCTCCATAGACTGAAAAAGAAAATGTTATTGGTCTTGAAAAATGGCGACATAATGAAAACTGGTCCTGCTAAAACCAAGCCCTCATATGTGTATGTGGACAGAAAAATAAAAACTATGCGGCCCTTGCAAAAAGTGGAGGAAAAAAACAAAAATGCCAAAATGGAAATTGGTCATGTGGGTAAAGACCGTTGTTGTCACGCCAGACTGAACCGCGACGCCCATCGGACCGGACCGGACGGCGGACAGCCCCTGGGTGAGTATAATATAACTTGTTTTTCTTCTCTTTCAGGTGACATCGGGGGCTTATCTACAGCATTACAGAATGCTGTAGATAAGCCCCTTATGGCGGTAGCTGCAGCTGAAGGTCGAAAAATGGGGTGACAGACTCTCTTTAAAGGAATTTCAGTCTCAGTAATGACAGTCAATGTATTCAACATACTGTATATGGCTAAGGGTAATCAGAATTTGTAAAAAAAAAGTCAGATGACTAGGGAAAGACCATAAATTTGTGACACATATAATCCTGTAAAATGTATACATTTTAATTAATTACTTTTAAAAGACACCACCCAGGGTGTAAGACCAAAATAGTGTTTGGATAAACAAAAATTAAATATAAGAAACAATTCTAATAAATACATAGATTGATAGCATTTATAAAGTAACCTATAGGGTCCATGGTTTTGCCCTAACTGATCACTACCTAGCTATGGAGGTTGGCACCTTAAAGAGAATGATTGGCGTCCCCACTGAGCGATGACTATCCCTAGCTCTCCTTGATAGTCCCTGTAATAAAAATGTGGGAAAACATATAGGTGATAGATAAGAGATGAATTGTAGATATAATTATAATGCAGCAATAAATTAGGGACAGTCTATTTATAGCCAAGAAATTAATAAACCCTAAAGTGTACTACAGAAGATATAAGACTTATTTAAAATAAGTCCGTAAATTCGCTGTGTCCCTATGACACCAACTCCACAGGTATAGTGTCCTTGTGGGGTGAAAAAGGTTCCTTCCATGGGTTAAAAACACATCATAATACAATCAATACAAAGCCCAAAAGGAAGTGTAACCTAATATTAAAAATACAAATAGATAAGGTATATACAACCAACGGAAGGAATTTACATAAAGGGACTTATTCCATGTACGAGATCTCCTAGAGTGCAAATACCATTAGGGACAGCAAAGTAGCCCCTTGTTCCAGAACACCCGACATCAGAGCTTTTCCAATACACAGTACTGCAAAAAAGCGAAGCCAGCTCACCTGCCATAGTTCATGTGTGGAGCTCAGGTGTCTTCCTGCCAGATGGGAAACTGCAGAAACCAAGAGGAAAGTCCAGCTCCAGGTAAAACCAATGCATTTATTTGAAAAATAATTATTTTAAAAATACATCCTTGTCGTGAAAAAAAAAAAGAAAGGTGAAGGAGGGAAAAGGCAATGCAATGTGTTTCGAACAAGACTCCGGCGTTCTTTGTCACAGCTGTGACAGATTAAATGGAAATTAATTAAGTACACACAAAACAATTTTGAACATAATTTTTGTTGAGTTCAATTTTTGTACTGAGTTACACGAATATAGGCATGCTAATTTCAAAACTGTGGTTGGTTTTCTTCTATCACATCAGATTTTTTCTCTACAGTTCATCTTAAAGCAATTACTCTATACCTATGGTTTGGCATTAGCTACAAGATCATTCCAGTAATTGTTACTTTCTAAGGTGAAAAATTCAGAGTATAACAATAAAAATAAATATAAAATAGAGAATCCTAGTCTGCCATCAGCTATACGTTCAGTGCCTCATTCAGCTGAAATCACAGTGCCAGTTTTCCTTGAACTATCCTTTTTTCAAGAACAGCATTATAGTGAAGAACAAAGTAACAGCAATTGTGACATTTTAGAAATTTAACGTCTCCGTTCATAAGGGATTTGACCAGCATGAGTTGAACAATTTGGCACAAGATTTGGGACTATCAAAAAAGACCTCAAAACTCCTAGCATCAAGACAGCATGAGAAAAACTTGCTTGAAAAAAGAAGCAAAAGTATCCTACTGTTAATCAAGAGAAAGTGCATTTCTGAAATACTTTTAGAAATGACAGTGGCATTGTCTATTGCTATAACATAAATTTTTTTTGAGGAATTGGAAATTCCAATCTGTAACTCAAATAAATGGCAATGGTTCATTGACAGCTCAAAGCTGAGTGTAGCGCTCCAGCCGGAGGGACCTGCCTTTAAGGTTCAGGGAAATCAGGTCCCGTATGCCCGCAGGTGTCCCCCTGTTCCCCGCAGCCTTCCTTACCCTGGCTGCATTCACATGCTGTCCTCTCAAGCTGCGGCATTGTGCCGACGTGTCTCCTCTGCTCCGTCATTTCCTGGTTGCGGGGGAGCGTGCATAGGGCACGCGCGAGCCGCTGCCAAATGATTTAAAGGGCCAGCGCACTTTTTTCACTGTAATCGTCTCTCAGCCTATTGCTGAGAGACCTGTATATGTTTAAGGTCATCACTTCCTTTGGGAGGTGCCTGGACAATTTTGTGCTTCATTCTCAGTTGCCACTCTCAGGTCCCAGACCAGCGCCTGCTTGTTCAGTCTTGTTTCTCCTGTTATTAACACTCAGTGTTTTCTTTCAGTGCCGTTGTCCTGCCTGTCTACCTTCTGTCTGCGGACTCCAGCAGTATTCTCTGGACCATCTGGCTGCCCTCCTCTGGTTGCCTGGACCTCCCGTGCCCTTCCCTTTTGTTCTTCTATTTCTTTCTGGGTCTGACCCTCTGGTCTTCGAACCGTTACACTTGAGCTTCCTGAGCTGTTCTGGGACAATCCCTGTTAAAGGGTTCACTTGCCAGTGCTCCCCCTGAGGAATTTGGTGTTTTGATCCAGGGGGTTCTTCCCAGTGGCTGCTCCAGTTTGAAATTCCAAATAAAGCCTTGCAATTTATCTAACGAGTTTGTCCAACTTTTTCCTAGGGTTTAGCTTCCACAGGGTTCTCTGTGGTCCAGTAGGTTCCCTAACCTCTTTTGCGCCTGATTTGGCGTGACACTGAGCTTAAAGTGTGTCTTCCATAATGTCAATTTATTAGATGCAGTCCTAATTGGCTATTCAGTTTCTCTTTGTGAAGATTACGGACATATATAGAGAATTATTAAGTTGTCGCAATATCACAAACACAATTGAATCATCTGTGTGGACTTTAAAATGGTGTGCTCAATTCTTTGTCAGCAACAGGGATACACCAAGCATCCTTGTTTTCTGTGCATGTGGGACAGCAGAGCTCGTGAGAAGCATTGGATGATGAGGAATTGACCTTCAAGACCTTCAAGACCTTCATCAAACCTGATGATCCAAGGATTCTACATGAGCCACTTGTTGACAGAAAGAACATTATGTTCCCATCTCTGCAGATGAAACTGGGTCTCATGAGGCAACTCGTGAAGCTTTGCTAACTTAAGGAGACTGTTTCAAGTAACTCAGTTTGGCATTTGCAGCCTGCCATGTGAACAAATAAAGGCCGGTGTGTTTGATGGTCCACAGATTCAGAAGCTCATCAAAGCTAAGCATTTCACCTGGACAATGTCAGAACTGAGAAAGAATGCTTTGGTATCACTGATTGACCTTGTCAAGGACCTTCTGGAAATACACGGCAAACAATTACACTGAGGCTAAGTTCACACGTTGCGGAAACTAGCATTTTGCAAGCGTAATTAGCTTGCAGAATGCTAGCGTTTTCCTAGCGATCTGTTGCATCGCTTGGAAAACTGATTGACAGGTTGGTCACACGAGTCAAACATAGTGTTTGACACGTGAGACCAACATTTTACTATTGATGCCGCCTATGCCGCATCAATAGTAAAAAGATCTAATGTAAAAATAATAAAAAAAATAATAAATAATGATATTCTCACCACCCCCGCAGCTTTCCCGCCTCTCAGCGACGCTCCCGGCCAATCGCGTTCCCAAGGATGCATTGCGACAGACCCCAGATGACGTAGCATCACGCGAGACCGCTACGTCATCTGGGTGATTCTCGCAATTCATTACTGGGAATGGGATTGGCCGGGAGCGTCGCTGAGAGGCGGGAAGGCTGCGGGGGCCGCCGGAAGGTGAGAATATCATTATTTTTTATTTTCATTATTGTTTTACCAGGGATATGGTACCCATGGCCTGGAGGAGAGTCTCCTCTCCTCCGGACCCTGGGTACCATCCGCACATGAACCGCTTACATTACGCGGAGACTATGCGAAATTAATGAACATGTTGCTTTTTTTTGCGAAGCGTTTTTTTTGCGGAAAAAACACTCCATGTGCACAAAAATTACGGAATCCATTTAAATGAATAGGATGCTTAATGCTTGCGGTTTTTTTGCGTTTTTGCCACGGGAAAAAACGCGAAAAAAACGCGAAAATTGCTGACGTGTGCACTTAGCCTCAAATTGTACAGAAATTCTTGGAGAGTTACAAAATGCTTGGTTGCAACATGAACATCAAGGTACATTTTCTGCATTGCCATCTTGCTAACTTCCTTGAAAACCTTCAGGCAGTCAGTGAAGAGAAAGGTGAACGATTCCACCAAGATTGAAGGTCATGGAGGTACTGCATGAGGGTAGATGGGATGTACATATGACGGCTGACCATTGTTGGAGCATCAATCAAGATTAAACACTCCAGGAAAAGCTATGTGAAATGTTTTACCTTAACTGCTACCTAATGTAACTACTTGCACACAATTTGTCTTACAGTAACAATATATTCTTTGTATGAACAAGATAGCCGTCAATAAACATTAAATTCAGGCTATTTTGTTTTGCATCATTATTCACTGTATTGTACATTTTGTATGATTTTGGAGAGAAAGGGAGGGCATCCTGTAGTTTAAAAAGTTGTTGTGATAGAGAAAAACTGGGGTCACTATTGGACTCAGAAGCCAAAATTTAGTCAAAAACAGGTGTCTAACTCAACTCAACTCCATCTAACTCAATGGAAATTGTGTTCCCCAGTGATATGTAAAAGTTGAATAATAATTTGGATTATTTCTGCATAGGTTTTTAATGTAGTGCCACAGTTATTAAAGGTAATAATTGTGGAATGGAGATTCATGAATTGCAACAATGCTGTATGAATATGTGATACAGTAAAGATGTATATCTTTGTACCGTGTTAGCCAGTAGATAGAAAAATATTTAGAGTTGCCTGATGAAGAGACCTGAGTAGTCTCGAAAGCTTGCAATTTGTTACCATCTTTTCAGTTAGCCATTAAAAGGTATGAATATGTGAACATCTGTAATGCAGCTCAGGCAAGGTGATTTATGAAGACATGTTTGCATTGACATACTGAGGTGTTAGAGTCTGACCTACTAAGAGGTCTGCAATAAGATCTAGTCTCAGCAGAGCATGCAATAATATAGCAGAAGTCATGGTATACATTACAGAAACTTAGCAAAACATTGACATTTATTGTTTGCCATCAAACCACAGGAAGGTTTGTGGAAGGAAAGCTATTACAGCCAGCCACTCTGACTCATTAATTGCAGTGAAAGCACAGGCCCTTACATCTATGGGGGCAAGTAAAATTATAGAAATAAATGTATTCATGTTTTACAAATTGAAGAAGACGTAAATGGCTCCTTGAAAAATAGACTCATTTACAATGTGATTATCGGAGACTAAACAATTGACTTGAAAAAAAGGTAGCTGTGAATTAAAAAGAATCATAGTCATTGAACGAAATTATATTCTTGTAATGCATTACCTATGTTGGCATATTTCCTTGCACATAAATTGAATGACAGTTATAATCAGTGTATAATCAGTATTTAAAGAGAAATTTTTCAGTTACTGTATAATCATTAGAGATGGGTGAACCTTTATGAAATGTGGGTTGCTTCTCAAATTTTTTTATTTTTTATTCAAAGTGAATCACAAATACTGTAAAGCCTCCTATTGTCCTAAAAAGACTTGTGTAACACGTACCTCTCTTAGGACTGTATCAATCCTATTTTCAAGCTCTTTAATGCAAATACAGCCTTAAGCCCCCCGTCTCACACAGCTGCTGAGTCACTAGTTTTGTGACACAGCAGCGATCTCCCCAGCAATATCGCTGTGTGTGACATTCAGCGACGATCAGCCCCCCTGCTGGGTATCGCTGATCGTCGCTGAATGTCCTGGACATTTTTTTGATCGCTGGTCTCCCGCTGGCCAGCACGCATCGCTGTGTGTGACAGGCGGGAGATCAGCGATCCGCTGGTAACCAAGGTACACAGCGGGTTTCCAGGCACCGCACAGCGCCTGGAAACCCGACGTGTACCTTGGTTACCAGCGCCCTGCATCACCGGGCTGGTATTCAACGTACACTGCGGGTAACTAAGTGATATTACCCGCAGTGTCGCTGTGCTGATCGCTGTCGGGATCGCTGGTGTATCGCTAAGTGAGACTCGGGCTTTAGTCACGGCAAAGTGATTTCCCCAAATATGTGCAGCTGATAGTAGGCAACAGCCTATTTAATCACATATTGCACTGTCAGACTTTTTATGTATTTTAAAATTAAAAAGTGTTAAAAAATCATTCCTCTTGTGCAATCAGAAAGATTGTTTTGCTGCTGCCTGTAAGTCCAGGTGAATAACTGAAATTTCCTACCTAGACACCAACTTAGATAGGCCTACTAAGAATTCACCTCCATAGGTAATTGTTATATATCAAAACTGCTTTCACCATGTATTTTATAATTATGCACACAAAGACCAGAACTTGAGGCTGATCATCCATTCTTGTGTCACTGTCTGTCCTATCAACTTTGTATGTTGCTTTTAGGGTTGACCATTGTGTCACCAGAGTTTGATTCCTGGTATGACTTCCCTCTCCAACCATCACAGTTAGGCTGGAGTCACACTGGCGACAAAATCGGACGACT
>VIAB01011442.1:5923-22399 GCA_009801035.1 Oophaga pumilio
GGGGTCTTAAGAGATAAAAAATGAATAAGCCTTTATCAGTGAATACATAACCTTGGAGTAACTAATCTTCCTTTATCTGACTGCTCTTTCTTTACTTATGAGCTGCAAACTACTTCCTCTTTCATAGTTCTGTTGTCTGTAGGCCAAGTGCTAAGGTTAGATTCAGACAGAAATCTTCATATTTAAAGCCACTCCATAAATACATTTCAGACTATTGGACAAGAATAGAGTAATGCTTACAGTCCAACATGTCTTAAATAATTGACAACCAGCGTCGGACTGGAGTGCCAAAGGCCCACCAGTAACCACTTTTCAGCTATATGCAAATGTGAAATTATCCTCAATCACAAAGTTACATAACAATGAACTGGGCAGATTGTTAAATGAATAAGATGCTGCCTCTGTCTATACATTTAAGTATACCGTGCCAAGTACTGCTCATATAAGATGGTAGTGGCCCACTCTTGCACGGGGGCCCACCGGAGGATTCTCCTGTTCTCCTTTGGGCCAGTCCAAACCCGTCGTCAGCATAAAGTTCATTTATGAGAAAATGTGAATTGATTTTAGGTTTGGCTAAAGGGACATCATTATTGTGTGGGAGAAACTAAAGGGGATCATTACTTTGCATGGGACATAATACTGCTTCCTTGTTGTGTAGGACTAGGGAGCTCTTCAAAGGTATCATGTGTGATTGGCACTAAGGGAGCATCATCGCAGTGGGGGGCACTAGTATTCTGTTCCACATCAAAGAGATCAAAGAGTCACTATTACTGTGTTGGACCAGACTTGGGCTGGGTCATTAAGATTGAAATGTTAAAGCATGAGGCACTATGTGTTGTTTTTAAGGATGCTATTACTATGGCAGTATTATTTTAGGGTACTATTGTAGCAGCACTAGGACCCTGTAAAAGGAGGGAACAGGATAGGGAGTTTCAGAAAAGGGTCTGATGTTGATAAACGGCAAAAATCAACCTGGCAGATCGACATATCAGTGCCTCACTGTTCATCACAATATTCCTGATCTGTACTTGTTAAGGTAAAAACAAAGTGACTTAATTCTAACTTTTTTAATTCTTAAGTGGGGAATTTTGTTCAATTATTTGACATGGGACATAGCATTTTCTAGTTACTCCATTTATTAACAGATTGCCTTAAAGTGGCTTTTGATCCCTCAAGTACTCTCAAATAATAAGTTCTTGCATGTTAGCATAATTAAAAAACATTATCTATTTTGTATTTATCTTGGAGAATACTTTAAGTGAAATTTTCCATGCACGATAGATTAAATGAAACTTGCCGTGTCCCTAATTGCTATTAACTTGCAGATATAAAGTTTATCGTTACAATGTTCTCTGGCCACCTTAGTGAAAATGCGGCTCATGGGAGGAAATTAACTTTATTCCTCCCTGGAGACGCCGACTTTCAGTTACATGTGTACCGGAGCGGCTTCAACCACTGCTCAGCACACAGTGGGTGGCGGCTGTAAATACTTTCATTGATAACTCACTCTGTACAGATGCACTTCAGAGCAGGCTGTCAATCAAAGTTTTGGGGTGTTCTTACAGCCACCACTTGCTGTTGCGCTGAGCAGTGACTGAAACCACTCCAGCACACTGCTGTAAATGAAAGCCGGTGACTCCCAGTGCGAATAAAGTTCAGTTTCTCCAGGTAGCCGAACTTTCAGTAAATCAGCCCGAGAGAATTGTATGTTGCAGAATGAATGATTAATGAAAAATCGTAACGCCAACACAGCGATACAC
The DNA here is from genome assembly GCA_009801035.1 of Oophaga pumilio. Lineage (NCBI taxonomy): Eukaryota > Metazoa > Chordata > Amphibia > Anura > Dendrobatidae > Oophaga > Oophaga pumilio. The sequence goes on from VIAB01011442.1 coordinate 7,684, forward strand.
ATTTTAGTCCATATTCTATATTCAGAGTCGTTTGATTTGGCCATGCATGTTCAGGGATTTTGGGTAGTGAATGAGCAATGGTTTTTCAATATTCTTTTAACAAAAGATTGTTTATGAGCGAATGAGCTTTAGTTGAACAAAAATCTTCATGTGATTTTCAGCCAAAAAATCAAACGTGGCTGACCTAATTTCAAACAATAATGGTCTGTGATAAGTGATGAGCAAACGTATAATGTGTTATCCAATCATGCTCGGGTGTTATCCGAGTATCTTGGGCATCCTCGGATAATATTTTAGAGTCCGTGTGGCTGTATGTCTCGTGGCTGTTAGGCAGTCGCAACACATGCGGGGATTGCCTGTTTATTATCCGAGCACATTCGCTCATCACTATCTGTGATTGATCAGCTGAAACAATACTTTATGAAAGGGATTGTTGGGCCTTAGGATACAAGTCTGCAGTCACTTTCTATGAGTGCAGACTTGTGAATCTTCACAGCAACTACATTTTGCTTTGAGGATTCTCTGGCTTTGGGAACGGAGAGTTTGTGACCACACGTATGTGATTTGCAGACATGCGATCACGTGCCAACTAGACGTGCGTGGCCTTGTTCAATGCAAGTGAATTAAGCTAGTATGGACACGTGTATCGGAATGTGCCAGGAAGTATGCATATCGCATACTTGCGGTCACATGACCTTCTGTTTCCGGTACCAGCACATAGGGTGAACGCAGATTTGTATCCTAAGGCCGGACAACCCCTTTATCTTAAATATGTATGGGGTCCTGAAGAAAAGAATGTCAAAAGTAATAATTCAAGTAATTTAAATATAGGAAGTTGTCTTCAAAGTGTGAGTTTAGTTTAAAGGGCGGCTTCTTGGATTTCGAGATTTGGCTGGGGTGCAGGCAGACAAGAATACTTGACATCATAGCATTGCAATGGCAATCCAGCTAAACGCTGATCTAACATTCATACTTATAAAACAAGTGATGATCACAAGCTGTACTTGAAAGAACACACTTTCAGGTCTCAGTCGTTGCCGTAATATCCGACTGCCCCAGATGTTCTCTGCCTCTAAGGAACAGTGAGAAAAAATAAATGACCTCTTGCGAGGCCTGTAATTTCAGGATCTCTTTTGGGATGTTGGATTTTCTAGGAGAATTGTGAAACACTCTTTGACCTTTCTAATCTTCATCGCTTTCCCTAGACTCCTAATAATGTTTCAAAATAAGGTAAAATCACTTTGATCTGCTGGGTTGAAAAGGTGTGAGATTTTATTATTAGAAATGTATTTAGCAAGTAATTATAGTTAGCTAGAAATGTTCTTCATTTTATCAGGCATCAGACAAAATTAGACGAGTCAATAGAGCATATTAGTCATAGATGTGAAGGTCTTGTTAAAGAAGCAGGATATCAATTAATAATGTGATATTTCTGTTATAGAAAGACAAAGTTCCCAACTATGATTACCATAAATGGCCTGAATTCCTTAATGACACAAGTTTAAATGATTGTCCAGTGGAAATAAGTTATCGCCTATCCATAGGATAGTTTATAACTTTCTGATAGGTGGGTTTCCACTACAAGGACCCGTATTGATTGGCAGATGTAGGAAATATTTTTCCAGATGGGGAACTTATATCCCTATTACAAAATAGAACAACAGTTCAGACACCTGACAGCCTTCCATTCATTCTTTATGGGGTTGTCGGAAAAAGCCAAGCACAGTGCTTGGCAGCTCTATAGGGAATAAGTATAGGATGTGCACAGGCCTCCATTCCAACAGGGATAAAAGTTCCTTGTTCTTCCAATCGGTGTGGGTGCTAATGGGCGCCCCCTTCGATCAACACCTATGGATAGGTGTTTTCACCAGACAAGCGAGTGATCCAAGTGGCCAGTGGTTTAGTGGTCAAAACTCTTGTGTTGCCCTGAACACAGTTCACAACGGTGGAGCATGCTAAAAGTAAGGGTTGCAAAATGTGTCCCGCTATAACGCCAATTCCCTGAAGTTACAGTTAGATCACCAAAAATTAATTCACTTAACCCTACCCTTAAGACGTTACCAATGTTATTAGTTAAAATCCATAGTTCCCATGTTATGTACGTTATTAATACATACCTGCGCAGAGTTATTGGTTTAATAATATATAAAAGTCATCCTCTTATCGGTGGCCTAGACACCTGTCTACTATGCCTTGTTAATAAGTGGTGATATGGCAATATCTGCACAAAAGTAACGTTAGTCTTACAGAATACAGAACACCATATTAAAAACTATTAGGGAAAAAAAAAAGGTCAGCACTCAAAAAATGAGGAGGTGCTCAAAAATCCTAGAGTAGTCCTAAAAACAGCACTCTCGCATAAATCAAAGATTTTTATTAAAATATTAAAATCTTTAACAAAAATCTTTGATTCATGAGAGTGTGTTCTTTTTTGGACTTTATCGAAAACTATTGGTCTCCGTAAAGTGCCAGTTCATGTTTGAACTGGATTTTTTTTACTTTGTTACTGTTTTTGACACCACTCTACATCCCCGAGAGTTGAAGTTTGTAAACTGGTTTAAAAGGAACCTGACATCCGATACATGCTGCACAATCCATGGTCAGCATGTATCAGGTCATAGCTGTATGATTTCAACCAATGACAATTTGCATGTGTAACTGTGAAAGGCTGAAGCGTTTAGGAGAAAAACATGTTTAATAGCTGCACGAAAGACTAATAGGACAGGCAGGACCCCGGCGGCTTCGCTTGCTGTACACACATGCAGAAAGATACCTATCACACTCTAGGGCAGCCATTGTGGTGAAGCCACAAATACATGCTGCCTGCTGGTGGGGCACCATGTGTGAGCTGTCAGGTTCCTTTTAATACTTTCTCGGTGTGTTTTTATTGTAAACCAGTTCTGTTGCTCCTTCATCAGATGTTCAACATTTCTCAGAATAACAACTCTCTTCATGGTGACCATGTGAACCTTACCATTTTGGCATTAATTTACGGAATTAGATTTCCATGCAGGAAAAAATATACAGAAAAATGAGCAGCTGTGAACCTTGTCAATGAAGGATGGTCGGATTTTGGGTGCATTGTACTATTCTTCAGACGTCATCCATGATTCACTGATTGGGATGATCTGTGATCACAGATGTTTCTTCTTCCTCAAGTCTTCTGGAAGATTCTTGTATATTTCTTTTTAGTTTTGCTTACGTAACATAAGATCTGGTACCAAATCCTGGGAAAATCGATTGCAGTGATTTCTAAACTGTAATAATAGCTATTGATTCTAATGGGTTTTTGGATACCTAGTTCAGTGACCCATGGTCTAATATTACAGTTCTGTAATTCCAATAAACTGGTGAAAGTTAGGCTTTTGGAGATAAAGCCACAAACACCCAGCACTATCAAAAGCAGTTCTATGATCCGAAGAGACTTTGCTGTCACAAGGACATTAGACAGAACAGTGTGGAGTGAGATATGTGTGAGCTGGGCTAGCTATGGGACAGGATAGCCTCTCCATAGACCCATAGCATCACCGAAATGTGTGGGGTTACTGGGAACTTCTCCTGTATGCTACTGAATTCTTGGTGGTCCAACATGTTATCTCCCATTCTTGACCCTAGTGAAGATTTGCTTAGAAAAAGAATAACAAAGTTAGTTTATCAACATTCATATTATGTGCCCGAAAGAGACTGTTCTGTAATGACAAAGCATATCTAAATATCAAGAGTGGCCATTGACCAGTAACCAACATGCCTACTTGTGTCACTCTGAGTTTATTGCAACTATCAAGTTTGTTGTGCCCTGTATTAAGTGTAATGCGTAATGTGACTGTTGTGCACATTTCCATTATGTGATAAAGAAGTAAAGTCATCTGTTCAACCATTACAGTCTGCAATAATTTATTTAAAGGGGAACCCTTTACCACCACATACAAGCTCTCTGTAAGAGAGCATGGCCAATGGAAGACTGTCAGCTTTTTAAAGGGCTTGCAGAGGCAGGCTTTGGATAAGCCATTTTGCCTAGATGGTTTCAGAGGACCCCTCAACTTCACCCCTCCTACACAGGGATCTGGACTTATGCAGGGCTCCTTTGGTTGATTCAACGGAATAGCTGCTGACTGGTGGAGTGGGCTGGCATAGCATAGTCCGAAAGCCAGGTCAATACCAAGAGGTCAAGATCAGGAACAAAACTGTTAGGCAGTAGTGTGGTCTACACACAAATTGTTGTCAAGGAAGGGAATAGGAAACTAATTCGGAAATGTGCAAACAAGTGAACCAGAGTCAACAGCAACTATAACTGGCAACTACAAGCAGCAAACTAGGGTTTTAACTAGTGTTTAGCCTCAAACTAAGGCTCAAAGCAAGGCGTGAACAAAGCAAAAATGTTGAACAATTAACCCACATGTTCCCTGCCTGTAAAGTACCCCAGGTCCTAGAATGCTCCGCAGAACTAATCCAGTGTTGACCTGCACCACCTGCAATGAAGGAGTGGCGCCACCTAGTGACAGAAGCAGAAGTGGAAGGAGTGAGTACAGATATGGATGAAAGCTGTCTTATTTTTACTCCCTTTAGGCATACTCATGTCTTTAACCATAATATGGCTCTAAATATATGCATAATGTCATTTAGTACTTCTGTGTGTCAGAAATATTAGTTAACCATCTGCCGTTTGTAAAACAGTCCTCTATCAACTTGAATTTTTATCTTGTGGATAAAAAAGTTCAGCTGAACAGCTTGCTTTAATCAACCTTGCGATTTTCAAAATATCTAAAAAGAACCTTTTTAAATCAAGTACACGCACAAATTCAAATGTTTCTAGCTTCTGTGAGTTATTGGAAGTATGCAAACAGAACTGTGCTCCATATGTCTATCGCTCACTGAGATAAGCTGCAAATCTGTTTCATTGCACACCATTTCATGCCATGTGCCGAAAGGAGTCTAAGACCAGCCCAAGTGAGTTTCAAGTTTGTTTGTTTTTATTTTGTTAGTATTAAATATTGGAGAGTATCAGGCTTATTGAATCCTCAGGACAGTAATTAATCCCATATATAATTTATAGTTATTGGCATATATAAAGGTCTGCTTTTTCTCCAAAATTTTCAAATGATGGCCTAATATTTGATAATTATCAGTGCCTGATCAATGGGCCAGATCATAGGGCCACCCAACAATTAAAGGGGTTATTTGGGCATTTTTTTTTTTTTTTACTTACTGTGGGCCTAAGTATGGTGCCGAGTCTCTTCTCGAGGACAAGCCAAGAGTCAGGTTAGTCAAGTAGTCTGAGGTCAAAAGCCAGAAGGGTACGTCATAAACAGAGGGAAGTGACAAAAGAGCAGTCAGGTAATGGTCCGAGGTCAGAATACCAAGAGAAAAGTGGATCATAGCGAAAAGATAGCAGGCAAAATGGATGGCCATGAAGAAGTCCAAGATCAGGCAGCAAAAATATTCACAAGCAGAACACAAGGCACAAAGAGACAAACCACACATAGCTGAATGTACGACTGACAGAGATCTGAGTTGCTGGGCAATCACCTGGGACAGGGAATACCTGAAGGCAGCCCAGAACCTCCCAGTCTCAGATTGGCCGGCCGAGGCATCAATCAAAACACCGACAGCTCAACATATCCCTGCACCACACTGGATGACTGAGATTTCAATGAAAGTACTGACAGTTTCAGCATGCACTGCACCAGATTGGATGACATAGCTGTCAGTAACAGCATCCCAGACACATTGAGGGGTGGAATTATGACACTAAGAACTAAGAACTAAACAGGCAGGTACCTGCCTGTTCTGCCCCACCGTTGATCTCCGGTGACTCAGAGCAGATATAGGCCGCTCCTGATGATGATTTTGCATATTCTGCTGATGTCTCATTGATAGACGCTGCATTTCTTCTGCTCTTCTCTGTTGACAGGGAATGACTGACGATGTTGAGTCGCCCGCCAGAGCTATGGGGTACTCGGCACCGAGCCCATCGATCACTATGGGGGATGTCACGGTAGCTGCAGCTCGGTCCGTGGCCCTGGGACTCACCTCAAAAAGGGGATATTTACAGGGGATTAAAAAGGTTTGTTAAATGTTCGTGACGCCACCTGTGGTACCTGGTCAAGGTGACCAGCGCTGCTGTGTAGGTCCGCTGAAGGGTTGGTGTTGGGCAGCAAGGTGTTAAGCCTTCCACTGGCAAGGCTGGGTCCTTCAGGGTAGACAGAGTGTGTAGGGGTGCAGGACGGAGGAGAATCCGACAGTAGAAGTAATAAGATGGACACACACACAGAAGTCTCTTTCTGTACCTTTACTGAAGATGTTATTGCAGGCACATCCCGGGGCACTGCAGGGTGAAGGGTGCACATCCAGTTTCCTCCACTGAGTAGGTGTAGGGCCTCCTTACTTCTATAATGTGAGTCTCTGACCTGTGTGAAACTAGGTCTGAGTCTGTCTCCAACTCTACGCCCGGCTGACCTTGTGGTAGGGCCTTCACTTGAAAGAACACAGTCTCTAATGGCAGATCCTGCCAGACTCCTGTCTTCCTGACCCAGTTACGTATCAACACTTATGGGCTTCTGCAACTTGTAGTCCCGCAGGATCTCCGGTATTTTCTACTGGTCGTGAAGATTCCAGTAAGCTCGGACCCGGTGTCCGATTGTAATGATAGGGATGAGCTGTTTAGGCTCTTCTGTCCCTCACTTGCTTTCCACTCGCCTTTCGTCCTACTCGGGCCCTCACACTATCACACACTGGCAGATGGTGGGCTGCTTCTTCTTCTCCTTCTTCACCGCTCTCTAAGCGTCAGCACACTTTCTCACTGAGCTGCACTCGGTTGACTCAGTTCTGACTAGGCTGGAGTGGTTTCTGTTCCACTTTTACTAGCCTCCACACGTTTGAACTAAGCTTCAAGCTGCAGATTTCAGATTCCTTCATAAACAGCTGAACTCCTCTTTGAACTCTGCTCCGTGTGCCAGCTTGCACACTTTCTCTGCGCTCTCTGCGCTCACAACACTCTATAAGCTTAGACCGTCTGCTCTTCACTTCACCCTCTGAGGTGACTAAAGCTAGACTTCTCTCAGAGTCTCTGTGCTCTAGACTGTCTCTCAAGTGTCTTCACCCTCCTTATATATGGCTAAAACAGCTCCCTCTGGTGGCTCTAGGGATGGGTGAAGGTGTGTGAATGTGGATATAGGACCTCTAGTGGTGGTTACCTTCAGTGCACCCTTCTGGAGATTAGGATTCCAAGCACAGCTGGGCTCCACATCGTCATGCTGATTGACAGACAGCTTTCCATTACATAACTGCGGTGGAGCCAGCTGTCAATCAGCATGATGCTGGCAGTCACACCACATTGACAGAGCAGTCTAGAAGAGGAAAAGCTGCTCTGTTGACCTGAAACAGCAGAATCACTGGCAGGAGTGGTCATTCACCGCTCTGAGCCGGTGCTGGACTCATAGTAAAAAAAATTACATCTTGGGACCCTTTTTTTTCCCTCATATTGCTTGATGGTATGCTGTTCACACATTTATATTGACATCTGTTTCACCTGTTGGTTGGGCGCTAGGTTTTAGCTTTATTAAAAGCTGATATGATATGCAATGTGTCACATGTGTGACATTTTTAATGTTTTTAATGTGTTTTTGGTGTGTTTTTTTTGTATCCAATAAAGTTTAATATTATACCTATTGTTGGTGGTGATCCTCTCTGTATGGCCTGAACTTTTTCTCTTTTTCTTGCAAAAAAAATTAAACCGTTCCAAAAAATCACTTTTAAGAGAAATGTCCACTAACCAACCTCTTTCCAGACACAGAGAAATTTTCGGACATGTTGCTCTTCCTAGTACCGCAGCCAGACCCATTGAGACCACCAGTGACCTAAGGATCAGCTAATCTGTCTGCTTTCCAATTTACTACATTTAGCTTCATTTCATACTCCCCTAATACTCAATCCCACCAATCATTTATGATTGTGGAGACTACAAATCAGGATTCTTACTTCACTAAAGTACACCTTTCCTTAAGGGGATTCTCCGGTTCAAATCTGTCACTGTGCACTGCAGACATTTGCTAGTTTCTGACCTGGGACTAGAGGGTATGTATGCATTATACATATTCCAGGCTAGGGCCTATCTAGTGGGCGTGACCTCGATCCATCCACTAGTGATGCGGCAGTTCTGTGGGCATGGATGACTAGAGGGTGCGGCCTCATGCCATGCAAGTGTATTGAAGCAAGGCCATGCCCACTGGCCGGGAGTATGTATAACTCATACATACCTTGCGGTCCTGGGTCAGAAACCAGCGATTTCCCGCAGCACTGGGGGGGATTTATAAGTCTGCAGTCACACAGAGTGACTGCAGACATCGATTTGGACCAGACAGCCCCTTGAATGAGGTTAAAGTTGAAGAGTACGGGATCCCCTAGACTCAGCACTCCAGTCTAATCAGTGCCAAAATAGATTATGTCTTAAATAATCCACATCTGTGACATATGATAATAACCATTGGCTACTTTGGCAACTTTTTTTTTTGTATTATTAAAATGCGTCTAAAATGAAAAAGATTTACATTACAAATAGTGTTAAAGTGTCTTTCTGTGCAAATTCTACATTTCTGCAATGCCTCTATCTCACTGCAGACTGATGAATCCTGACAGTGTGCAAGATGTACACTGTTAGGATCTGTGCACACAATGTGTTTTTCAGTTGGATTCTGATATGAAAAACATCAGAAATCCTATCTTATTCTTCTCTAAAGAATGAACATACTGTATGCATTTCTATGTAAAAACAACTTGCTGTGCATGTTCAGACGTTTGAACCTCTTTTAACCGTTTCAGGTTTCTGATAAAAAAACCAAGTGATTAAGAGAAGTTGTCCATTCTTTTGGTATTTTTAGCTGTACTTTGCAACACAAATGTATTATCACAATCTCAAAATATTTATAAATGTATGTCCCAAAAGTTACAAATATTTTACACAACTCCCATAAAATAATGGAAAGATAGGACAATACAATCACAATTATAAAATGAATGTTTATTGGAAAAACGCCCCCATAGAGGAAGCATTAGCGAAACGGCGCTGTCGGGGTGAGGACGCACTTTATTTGGGACTGGCACAACATTCACTTTCCAGGTATTTGGCACATTGCACTTTGGATTAATTTGTCATGTTGGAACTTTCCTATATAATGCTCTATACTTAGCCATTTGGCACTGTTATTCCCAGCGCATATTGTATCTTTATTTGATCATTGCACATGTGTAGCTTGTTGATGGGATTTTGTATATGCACTATTGCACTTTATTGGACTATACCCATCTCTATAGCTCATTAATATAAATAAAATAAAAAAATGACATATGTATAGTGCTCAAATTGGATTTTCATATGCACTACTGCACTTTATTGGAGTATATTCATTTCATAGTTAATTCATACCAACACAAAAATACATTTGTCACTTGACATTTATTTTGGTTCTTCTATATCTGTTTTGGTATGATATGCTGGCAGTTCAAATAATGATTTTCATGCACTTTTCCATTTTTCATTATTCTACATATTCATAACATGGTCAAATTAATTTTTCATTGTGTTTTTTGTTAATTCATTTGTTTACTATTTGCACTTGCACCTTATATATAGTTTTTTCTTTGATCATATCTGGAATGTGCACACAGCTGATACATTCATCTTGTGTCCCTTGAAGTATGTCCAATTTTGGTTCCTTTTTCTTGAAAATACATTTTATAAAAAATTTTTTTTAATATTTCCAATAAACATTCATTTTATAATTGTGATTGTATTGTCCTATCTTTCCATTATTTTATGGAAGTTGTGTAAAATACTTTGCAATACAAGTCTTTAAGAAAGCTAAAAAGACGTGTTTTGGAGCATTTTGCCATCGTATTTACTTTTCAAGAAACGCTAGCAGTTTCTTTATTATTCAATGTAGAGAAGAAAACAACTTCCAAAAAACATCCGATGTCCAAAATCGTCAGAAAAACGCTTTGTAAACAGCCAAAAAAAAAAATACTCAAAAAGCGCCTAAAGCGGCTGTCCCAATAACAGTTCATTTAAGTTTATTTAATCAATAGATCTTGGAATAATAATAATTTCCACAATTGGACGTGTTTAAAAAAATGTCCCTGTGCTGACATAATCTTATAAGATTATCTCAGCACAGGAACATTTTTTTCTTTTTCTTTACTTTATGCCATCCTATATCTGTATTTGATATAATCAATTATATTATATAACATTGTATTGCACTTTGTACTTTATTTCACCCATCATGGCCCGTTGGCATTTACCATACTTCTCCTGTATGCAGCGGTCCATTTGGATCAATTCCAATATTGAATAGTGTCTCATGCCAGATAATGTTTATATGATATATATATGGTTTATGTTCATGTATGAAATGCATCCCCTCTTATGGTACTCCATCCTGCACACCCCGTTCCCCTCATACACATATATGTATTTATATATATTTTATATTTCGTTTTTTAATCATCTGTTGTGCAGTCATGTATTTTAATTATGTTTTTACTCTGTGATTAATCATTTAATAAAAATGTGTTACATATATTGTTCTTTGAATACAACTTATTTTGGGTATATAATCACACACAGCTCTGCAGCGAGATCAGGAGGGCAGAGAGCGGCCATTACATATCACACTGGTAACTCCCTCTTTCATTTAAAATAAGCTCTGGAGGCAGATTCTCAGGGAGATCTACATCCGGCCCATAGATCTTAACAGCTCATTTACATTTTAAAAAGTGTATTTCTCTGGAATTAAACATCAGGTATCATTTTATTTAGCTTCCTACAACCTACATGCCTGTATAGATGGCTATAGGAGGGTTGATCCTACTGACAGATTCCCTTTAAGCTTGTTTAAAAAAAATCAACATTCCTCAGCAGCATGTTAACTGCCAAGAACAATGACAACCTATACGTACAGGAACATCCGTTACTGATTGTTCATGTTCATCATAAACACAACTGGTCTGTCTAAACAGGCTATTAAATGACCATTGATCGGCTTTTATGTAGTCTATGTGCAGCCATTTACAGCCGTGGGCTGGCCAGTGTAAACTAGCCCTTAAGTTATGAGTCCGGCTGTTAGTTCTCATACTGAATGATGCGTTATAGCAATTTTGTAGTGTTTCATTATGAATCTTTGTGGTTTTTCCACCTGTTTTTGGAAGGTGTCTGCAGACGGACGAGGTTGTGTTTGCTTTTAGCATACACACATCTGGATGGGGACCTAAATTCAATCATCTTTGTTACCTTCACCTTTCTCTTTTTTACCTTCTTTTTTCTGAATGTCAATCACTACATAGATAGCAGCAGCACAATGAAAAGAAGACGCATTGTGTTTCCGGTCTAACAGCATTGTCACATAATGTCAGAGAGTGGAAGCTCCATAACAAGATACAAATACAATATAAAAAAATGCATTTATTGCACCGTACAGCTGTTTTTATTCACTGTCCATATAGCAAATACTTTTTTTTCTCTTGACACCAGCAGCCTTCTAGAATCCAGTGCACACAAAAAACAATTCATCTAGCACATGACACAACTCGTGTTATACCAGGTTACCATAACCATTACCTGTTAATTTGTCAGAGTCTCCATAGATGTGTGACCTGGGCAGTAAATCAGGTCAAGGGTCCAGATCTCGAAATAAGGTGCCTCATATCTACTTACCTAAGAAGAGGAAAGAAACGCTACACAGCATTTATAAGTGCAGCACACCCAATATTTAATAATTGGGCATATTTTATTGAAAAAAATGACACAAAAATCACATAAAAAACACTTAAAAAGACACATATATATATCTTTCTAAGTGTATTTTTTATGTGATTGTTTGTTTATATACGTACACGCGCACATGCACAGGGGATTGATACGATAATCCAAAAAGATACACAGGAACAAATAGAAAATATGTGAGTATATATATATATATATATATATCAGTGTATGATTATGTATGGAAAAGTCACAAGGTAAATAATGAATTAGGTATGAAGAATATGCATAATTAAGTAGAGCAGATAATAATTACATTGATTATTCAAGGTGAATAACAGAGCCAAATAGATACAGGAATGCAAATAAATAAAAAAGCCAAAAATGACAGCGCCAAAAGCATCAGTATACATCAGTATACAATATTGCTTGTGCAATAGCATAATGGAAATACAACCTTATATTATCAGGGAAGGATAAAGTGCCTGGTGGAAGGAGCCCCATGTTTATCACTACCATTGTATCTTCATCAGGGTGACGTATGCAGTGTCAAGTATGTATTTTTATAGTCTGGAATGGCCCAAGAAAGATATCTTCTCACTTACCTGCTTTAGACAATTCCACCTGAAAAAGCACAGTGAAACTGCCCCATAGAATGAACATAGCACCCAGTAATATCAAACCACATTGTTGTGCACATGTTCCGTCTTTTTTCACTTCTTTTAATCACTTCAGGGTTCATAAACCCTGAAAAAGTTAAAAGAAGTGACATAATCATTCTTCTGGCCGATTAATTGTACAGAGTGAAAGCCACCGCCATCAGAGCTGCTGCAAGAACAACAGAAAAAGGCTAAGCAGGCTCAAAAAAGCCACCTCCTGAAGCAGCTTTGCCTGGGAAACCTTATGGTCTGTACCGGCATTTGATGCCATGTGTACATAACTTAATCTTTTTGCCCCAGAGCTTGTTTTTGCCTTCGTTGCCAGGCCAATTTTTTCAATTCTGACCAGTGTCACTTTATAAGGTAATAATTCTGGAAGGTTTTGGGGGATGTCAGTGATTCTGATGAAGTTTTTTTTTTCGTGACATATTGTACTTAATGATCATGGGAAAACTTGTTCGATATGACTTGCGTTTATTTCTGAAAATATCGGAAATTTTGCGAAAATGTTGATAGTTTCAAACTTTTAATTTTTATGCCCTTAAACCAGAGAGTTATGGCACAGAAAATAGTTAATAAATAACATTTCCCACAACTCTACTTTACATCTGCACAATTTTGAAACATATTTTTTTGTTATGAAGTTAGAAGGGTTAAAGGTTCATCAACAATTTCTCATTTTTCCAAAACTTACAAAACCAATTTTTTAGGGACTACATCACATTTGAAGTGACTTTGAGGGACCTATGTGGCAGAAAATACCCAAAAGTGAAACCATTCTATAAACTACATTCTTCAAACTCCTCAAAACCACATTCAAGAAGTTTATTAACCCTTCAGATGTTTCACAGGAACTAAAGCAATTTGGAAGGAGAAAGTGAACATTTTATTTTTTCCAGCAAAAATTTTACTTTATCCTTAAATTTTGCATTTTCACAAGGGTAACAGAAGAAAATGCACCATAAAATTTGTTGTGCAATTTCTCCTGAGTACGCTGATAGCCCATATGTGGTTAAAAACTACTGGTTGGGCGCATGGCATGGCTTGGAAGGGAAAGAGCACTGTTGGACTTTTTGAAGGCAAAATTGGCTGGAATCGAGAGCGGATGCCATGTCACGTTTGAAGAGCCCCTGAGGTGCCTAAAGCACCCACAAGTGACCCCATTTTGGAAAATAGAACTCTCAAGGAATTTATTTAGATGTCTGGTGAGCACCTTGAACCCTCAAGGGCTTCACAGAATTTTTTAATGTTGAGCCGTGAAAATTAAAAAAACACATTTTTCCAAAAAAAATATTATTTAAGTCCAAAATTTTTTTTTTCATACGGATAGCAAGAAAAAATGGACCCAAAATTTGCTGTGCAATTATTCCTGAGAATGCCAATACCCCATATGTAGTGGAAAACTACAGTTTGGGTGTGCGGCAGAACTCAGAAGAGAAGGAGCACCATTTGACTTTTGAAATGCAAAATTGGCTAGAATCGAGAGTCGACGCCATGTCGCATTTGGTGTGCCTCTGAGGTGCCTAAACAGTGGAAACTCCCCACAAGTGACCCCATTTTGAAAACCAGACCCCTAAATAAATGTATCTAGATTAGTGATGAGCACTTTGAACCCTCAGGGGCTTCACAGAATTTTATAATGTTAAGCCATGAAAATAAAAAATCTAATTTTTCCAACAAAAATATTGTACAATGATACCTTAAATGTGGTGGAAAACTACTGCTTGGGTGCACAACAAGGGTCAGAAGGGAAAGAGTGCTATTTTGGCTGAAATAAGTTGCGTACACCATGTCACATTTGAAGAGCCCCTGACATGTCAAAACAGTGGAAATCCCCACAAGTGACCCCATTTTAGAAACTATACCTCTCAAGGAATTCATCTTGGGGAGTAGTGAGTATTTTAACACTATTCACAAACTTGTATGACATTGGGCTGAGTAAATTAAATGTTACTATTTTTTCCACTAAAATGCTGCTTTGAGTTGACACCAAGTGTGTAATTGTCAGAAAAGGTAAGAAGAGAAAATGAACAGTACTATTTGTTACGCAAATTTCTCCTGAGTACATCAATACCCCATAAGTGGTCGAAAACTACTTTTGAGGCACAGTGCAAAGTTCCAAAAGGAAGGAGCACCATATTACTGTGCAGATTTTCTGTTATGGTTTGCGGGTGCCATGTCACATTTACAAAGCCCCTGAGGTCCTAGAAAAGCAGAAATCCCCATAAGTGACCACGTTTTAAAACTACACCTCTCAATGAATTCGTCTAGGGGTGCAGTGATTATATTGATACCACATGTG
>VIAB01011442.1:37716-50045 GCA_009801035.1 Oophaga pumilio
TCAGTGTCAAATACAATTAGTGCAGTGTGTGTGCAGCTTACTGTTCATGTATTTAATTAATAGATTATTTTTCGGAAAAAAATGGCGTAGACTTCTGCGCAATTTTCGTAACCAGCAGAGGGAAAAACGACTGCTGGGGGCAGATGTTTATAGCCAGGAGGTCTCTTTTTCCTGCATGAATCATCATTAGAACTACAATTTTACATTAGTGCAAAGTCCGTGGCAGAGGGAGGAGCGGCAGTTGGGTCAGAACAGTTGACGAAGGGAATGACTCATGTAGGGAAAAGAGACTTCCTGTTCGTACATAGAGCAATAAAAAGAGAAAAGAGAAGAATTAGCTGGCTAAAAAGGAAAAATGAGCAATTGTAAGTACACAATGCTATATAATATGATGACTGCAATACATTAAGAGGATGAAAACTTTGATTGTAGGGCTTCTTTTACTATAAGGGCAATGCAGGAGAACGTGTCGCAGAAAGCAGCTAATCACTAAAAGTGCTAGCATTGGAACATGCGCTGCTTAGTTTATGATATATAATACAGTTTGGACAAGAATACGATACTAAACTATATGACAAACTGCATCACAGATTTACAGATTTGCACAAGACGATATATTTTAAAGTTATTTATTTCTTATATAATAGCAGTAAGACATGCCATAAAAATGGATAGTGTGTAAAACATCTGTCAGAAAAATACATTAGGATCACAGGGAGCTCCATAAAACAAGGTCGTATTCGTATAAGCTGAAAGTTAAAAAAAAAAAAGCAACAAATGTCAATAATTCATCTATTACTGTAAACCGAGATGAAAATGAAAAACTACAGCCCACCGCTCAGCCCTGCTATTACTTTACATTTTATGGCTCTGCACGCCATTCATACTAAACGCAGTCACTACTTTGTAAACTCTATGTAGGAAAATATTATATATCAAAGGGGGACCTGTAGAAATAGCTTTTATCTAGCCATCTTGAAAGGGAATTGAATCATTTATCTAGTTTATGCTTCCCTTGGCTGCCCTATAGGTAATTTCCTTATGTCAACATTTTTATTCTTTTTAGCTGTGATGTTTGTCAGATTTGACCTACATTTTATTTTATCTTATCCCTTTATTACTGTACCCATCGCCAATCTTGCTCACATTTGGCTTTTATCCAGCGCTTTTTTTTTCCCCTTGAACAAAATGTGCTCTACATCATTGATTTATTTCTATCTTGTCAGCAATTCTCTGCTCAACCAGCCAGAGAAACACTATTGTACACATGAAGGAAAGAGATTTTATGCTTCTGCTATATACGATTACCAGGGTACAGCGATAGCTCTCTTTTTTGTAGCTCTATTAAAAAGGGCATATAATACACATACTGACTATTTATCCCTCTGTAGCTTTTTATTCTTATTTGATCAATAGGGATACTATCCGTTATGATTTGTAAATATAAATAGGCTTATACGTTACTGTGCAAAAGTTTTAGACAGGTGTAGAAAAAAATGCTGCAGAATAAAAACGCTTTTAAAAATTGAAGCATTATTTATTTTTTTATCAATTAACAAAATGCAAAGCGAATGAACAAAAGAGAAATATAAAGCAAATCAATCTACTATCAAATCAGTCTAACATAAAATTAATACAATCTTGGTCGCTTGCAAACAGTTTTTGAAGGAACTCGGAAGGGAGGTCATTACAGATCTTCTGTGGATGTCACTTGTCTCTCCTTGTAATCCCAGACAGACTCAACGATGATGAGATCAGGGCTCTGTCTGGGCCAAATCATCAGTTCCATGATTTGTCATTCTTCTTTACACTAAAGATAGTTCTTAATGACATTGACTATTGTATGTTTGTGGCCGTTGTCCTGCATAAATTCGGAGCCAATCCTATGCCTCCATGAACCTATTGCATGATGGATAAGAATTTGCCGGAGACAATAGAAAGAGTTAATACAGAGTTAATAGATATTAGCTTGGTTATCAAAGATACAAGTAACTACAGAATGGTAATCATGAGACTCCATAGATAGTATAAATATATACAAAGGGAAATAAAAGTCCAAAGTAAATGCAAACACTTATGATAATATGAATAGATATTTACCCATAATTGCCTCCTCCTGCTCGGATGGCGCCAGCCTAGATGTGCATTTCAGCCCGAGACCTAGTCATGAGGTTTAGTAACTTACTTTATAACTGCAGAGTGCAAATCTCCTTTGAAAATAATATCAGCACAAAAACTGTACACCAGAGATTCATGGCATAGTTTTCAAAGATCAGGCAGCTGCATGCAGCCTTGCATCAGCAAGCACAATGCCAATTATCAGCTAGAGCAGTGTAAGGCACACTGACATTGAGGACATGGAGCAATGGAAACATGTTCTGTGGAGTGGAAGCAAATCATGCTTTTCTATTTGGCAGTCTGATGGAAAAGTCTGGGTTTGGCGAATGCTAGGAGAACATTAACAGTCTGACTGTATTGTGACAGCTTCCAAGTATACTGGTAGTGGTGAGGGGTTAATGGAATGAGAGTAGTTTTTCAAGGGTCAGTTGAGTCCACTTCATAAATGGCAACTGTGTTGTATAGCTGACATTTGCCTGTAACAGCAGCAACTGGAGCGAAAACTGATTGCTGCTGTTAACCATTTAGATGCTGCTATCATTCACTTACAGAAGCAATTAAATGGCACAATTGAAAGTGTTTTCATGCATCACCTCCCATTGGCTCTCCCGCATAGCAACGGTAGCAACCTCACCTGTTTGTCTGTGGTTTCCGTTATCAGCAATTTGCATGCTGGTTTCAGGGCATCTTCCTGCTGTCTGCAGCTTCCAGTTCCACAATTACCTACCTGCCTGAGGCATCTAGTATCGTTACCTAATTGCCAGTGGTTTCCAGTATTGTAACTTGCCTGCGGTTTCCAGTACATCTTCCTGGCTGTATGCGGCTTCCATGGTATTCAGACTTTCTAGTTTCTCCAGAGTTCTATCAGCTACATGTACCTGGTCTTCTAAGACCTCTTCTATGTGTGTGCCTGCAGTTTTCAGTGCAGCTTCCATGATATTAGACTTTCTTGTTACTTCGGAACTTTGTCTGCCACCTGTCTGCATCTCCTTGATGCCTCCTGTCTGCCTGCGTCTTCCAGTCCTTGAGTCTCCAGTCTGCCTGCATTCTTCAGTAACAATGCAATCTGTCTGAGATGTTAAGTAATTTTGCAATCTGCCTATGATCTCCTGGGTGTCACCTGGCTTCCAATGGCTTCCAGCATCATGTCTGCTTGCCTGTAGTCTCCTGGATGTCTTCAACCTGTCATTAGTGTTCAGCATCCCTCCTACTTGCCTGCAATCTCCTGGATGTCTCCTGCCTGCCTGCGGTTTCCAGCATCCCAGTATTGCATTATATAGTATAATTAATCATATAATTGCAATTTCAAGTCCCTTAAGGAAATTAAAAAATGTTTTTAAAAAATATTCAAAAAAAATATGAAAATTTAAATGGAACTTGTCACCAGAAAAAACACTATTAATGTTCAGATGTGGAGTTAAGCCTGCCCAGTGTCTACACTTAGCGGCCAAACACTGCGAGGAGAAAATTAACTTTATTTCCCTGGCAGCCCTCTGGTTTTAGTCATGGAGCGGCGTCAGCTCAGGTTCAGCAACTGCTCTGAGTATGCAGAGATGCAACTGTAACCACACGTCCAGCCCTGACTTACACTGTCTCTGCATTAGGCCTGGCTGTCAGTCAGGGCCGTGGGCATGGTTACAGCCGTCGGTCTGTATATTCTGAAAACTGAATGCTGCAGGGGGAATAAAGTTAATTTTCTCCTGACGGCATTCGGCAAAGTGCGACCACCAGGCAGGTTGATACCGCTATTAACCTGCAGATTGATTGAATATCTGCAGGTTAATAGTATTTTTCTGTGACAGGTTCACTTAAGGATACCCTCCAATTCCACATTAAAAAGTATAAAAAAAAAATGTGCAAATTTGGTATCTTCATGCCAGAAAAAGTACGATCTATCAAAATAACATATTACTGAAACTGTTCTTTAAACCAAAAGAAAAATTAAAATGCCAGAATTAGTTTTTTGTTCTCCATACTTACATAAACATTTTTAATAAAAAGCAGTTGAAATGATGCATGTACCCCCCAAATGGTATCAATATAGCTTGCGCACAAAAAAAATAAAACCTCAACTAACTCCATAAACAGAAAAATCTAAAAAATTTGGGGTCTAAGAAAATGGCAACAAAGACAAAAGTTTTTTTTTGCAAGGGTCTGAATTTGTTTCAACCACTAAACAAAGCCTAAACATTTGGTATCGTCATAATATGACCTGGACAATCATACTGCTGGATGATTTTTACCACACAATGAATGCCATAAAAATAAAACCTAATCAACTATGGAAAGATTCCTTTATCTGTCATTGGTCTTTTTGGTCTTTTTTCTGATGCGGCTTTGAAAACCCTGAAATAGGGTAAAAGAAATAGCAAAAGATGGAACGTGCGCAGCGATTACGTTTTTACATTGCTCTGCGCTATATTAAATTTTTATGGATGTTTAGCCACGCTCTTTCAAGTGGGTAAAGGCATCATCCGCCTGATAAAGATATCAGGTGCACACGCCCTTACAAAGTTGACAAATGCTAACTTTTTCTGCCTCCCTCGGTCTCCAGGACCCAGATGTGACTAATACTTTTGCATCACATTAATTAGTTGTATAATAATGTTTTATAAGCTTTTTTTCTGGCAGTCAGATTCTAGTGCTCCATTCCTATAATAGCCCCCCTAATATAACTATATTAGTGAGCACACCAGCAATGTTCTTATAGAAATAATGCAAACACATTTTATAGAACTGATCTGTAAATTATAGCTTTCTAAACGTGCGATAATTTGCCTACCCATGTCCTATTTAGCTTTTACTTTTGTGTTTGCCTCCACATTTCATGCTTTAGCAAGCATGGCAAATTCTATCATATAAAAATACATACTAAAGCAAAACAGCAGAAGGTAAAGCATTATGATCTTGCCATTGTATCTTGTAAGTGCCCATTATGGATGTTACAGCGCAATCTCATACAGTATGCTGTAGAAAGCCTAATTATAAGCACGCTGCCTGGAGTCAATCATTACGTCATTAGAGGAACATTGACTCATTAGCTCTGCATTCATCAAAGCTATCTTAACGGGAACCAGTCATATTGAAAATGGTTTCTGACCCTTAAGAGTTGTCCACTACTCGGACAACACCTTCTCAATCCCTATGTTTCCCCTCAGTAGAATATTAACACTTATACTCACCTACTGTGGCAGTGCTGTTCCAGCGGTGTCGGCACTGTCTCTCCAGTGGATCGTTTGACATTGGCTGCATTGATAAAGGCTCTGGTAGAGCCACTGCCATCTCTGCTGGAACAGCGACGGCAACGGAGGTGAGTATAAGTGTTGTTATTTAACTGAGGGGAAACAGAGATTCAGAAGGGGTTGTTTGAGTAATGAACAACCCACTTATGCAGGATGTTGTAGAGCAGGAGGAGCTGATCAGATTGACATACATTTTTATGGGAAAAGTTTCAGTAAAACTTGCATATACTTTTTGGATTCCAAGTTTTTAATGAATCTTTAATAAAGCATGAACACATTTTTATACATTGTGGATGAATGTGCCGCTCATATCCCTATCCTTGTTTCTTTGGCTGAACTTCACCAGGAGGACCGGCAACCGACATACAGATTTCAACCTCCAACATCGGATGTCATGGCTCTAAAAATCCCCCTCTCTCTCCTAGTTACATATTATTTATCGAAATCTGGTATTTTTATGTGCGAGTCTAGTGGGCGGTCCTACTCAGTGATTGACAGTCTTTCCTGTGTGACTGTGCATGCAGAGATAGCTGTCAGTCACTAGTAGGACCGCCCACTGGACTCATGTACATACAAACACCATGGATTTCAATTCATGAAATACAAATTATTTTGAGCCTTTTACAGAAAACCGATGAATCAATCTGCTCAGCTATTCCTTGTCTGCAGTGCTGTCCGTAGATTGGACATGAATGTAGAATATGACTGGTTCCCTGTAAAGCCTATTCATAAGTGGAGTGAACCTTGTGTAAGTGGGGTGAGCATTAAGGAGCATTTAAACCAGAAGAGAATCATTGAACAAATGTTCGCAAGAACACCCCTTCTCGATTACCGCACCATGTAAATATGGTCATGCCATCTACATGGGCAGATCTGCTGAGCTCAGTAATTGACTGCAGCGGTTTCATGCACCAGAGAGTCATGTCACCACTGCAGCTTGTCAACAAACATCAAAGCAGAAGCAGAGGGGAGTTGCTTGAGCATGGAAACGTGATCGTTGTCTGAGTTGGTGATTTTCAACTGGTGGAAACTATATTCCAGGAAAACTCCTTCAACTAGAGAAGAAGTTGGAAAATGTAAATGCTGCATCCACAGAGCATTTTATGGCCTTTGGAAATAAGAATATGGCTAATACTATATTAGATATATTATTAATTAATGACAATCAATATAGAGAGGGTAGGATGTCTTTAATAAGCATACAAAAAGGCACAAATTGAACACTATTCAGAATCGAGGAACGTCAATTTGGCTTATGCATGAAGAAGGCTATAGGCAACTATATAAAATGTCTTCATAGCCCTTTAATCACATGATCTTGCTAAACCAGTGTTCTTTTGTCCCTCATTGGGCTCGTTGTGACTTTCTAAGACATATGGCATATGTTGGAGCTTTTTCTCATATACAGTTGTGCTCAAAAGTTTACATACCCCGGAAAATTTTTGCTTTCTTGGCCTTTTTTCAGAGAATATGAATGATAACACCAAAATTTTTTCTCCATTCATGGTTAGTGGTTGGGTGAAGCTATTTATTGTCAAACTACTATATTTTCTCTTTTTAAGTCATAATGACAACCCAAAACATCCAAATGTCCCTGATCATAAGTTTACATACCCAGGTGATCTTGGCCTGATAACATGCACAGAAGTTGACACAAATTTGTTTGAATGGCTACTAAAGGTAACATCCTCACCTGTGACCTGTTTACTTGTGATCAGTGTGTGTGCATAAAAGCTGAGTGAGTTTCTGGGATCCAGACAGACAGACTCTTGCATCTGTCATCCAGTCACTGACGTTTCTGGATTGTGAGTCATGGGGGAAGCAAAAGAATTGTCAACGGATCTACGGGAAAAGGCAGTTGAACTGTATAAAACAGGAAAAGGATACAAAAAGATATCCACGGAATTGATAATGCTAGTTAGCAGCATTCAAGCTGTGATTAACAATTGAAACATCAGGGGCTCTGTAAAAACAAAACCACGGCGAGGTAGACCAACAAAAATGTCGTCCACAACTGCCAGGAAAATTGTTCGGGATGCAAAGAAAAAGCCACAAATAACATCAGCTGAAATACTGGACTCTCTGAAAACTAGCAGTGTGGCTGTTTCAAAATGCACAATAAGGAGGCATTTGAAGAAAAATGGGCTGCATGGTCAAGTCGCCAGAAGAAAGCCATTACTGTACAAATGTCACAAAGTATCTTGCCTAAAATATGCAAAACATTTGCAGAGAGATCAACAAGACCTATGATGAAAGGAACACCATTCCTACTGTAAAGCATGGAGGTGGTCATCTCAGTCTCCTGACCTCAACATCATTGAGCCACTCTGCGGAGATCTCAAGCACGTAGTTTATGCTAGAAAGCCAAATAATTTACAGGATCTAGAGGCTTTTCGCCAAGAAGAGTGGGCAGCTTTACCAGCTGAGAAAATAAAGAACCTCATCCACAACTACCACAAAAGACTTCAAGCTGTCATTGATGTTAGAGGGGGCAATACACGGTATTAAGAAATGGGGTATGTGAACTGTTGATCAGGGTTATTTGGATGTTTTTGGTTGTCATTATGATTTAAAAAGAGAAAACACAATAGTTTAACAATAAATGGCTTCACCCAACCACTAACCATGAGTGGAGAAAAAGTTTTGGTGCTATCATTCATATTCTCTGAAAACAGACCAAGAAAGCAAAAATTCTGCCAGGGTATGTAAACTTTTGAGCACAACTGTGTATCTCCCAACATATCACTCTGAAGAGTATCAATATATTTACCTTTATTATGTGTTTATTGCAAAATAGAGTTTTGAAACTATTTTTCACAAAGTAAACACTGAAGGCATTTTGGCCACTAGATGGTGGTAGCGACACACTGTCGGCAAATGTTTGCACAACCGATCAGCATCCCTGTGTGATCTCTATGCGCTCTATTGGCATCCATCCTTCTTAATTACAATGATCAGTTGTTACTTATGCGCAGCAAGTTCTCTCATCATTTTCTTTTTAACGTTTTGTGCCAATTTCTTAAAAAGGATAGTAAACAAGTTTAGTTATTTGTCTCTGGACTTGTTAAGAGTTTATGCAAATTACGCCACAATAATAATAATATTTTTTATTTCTTTAGCGGCGACATATTCCACAGCACTTTATATTTCAGAGGGAACTTGTACAAATAAGATAAGACATTACAGAGTAACACATAATAATAATCTTTATTTATATAGCGCCAACATATTCAACAGCGCTTTACAGTTTAACAGTTTCAAAACACAAGTCATAGGTAACAACGTTAACAATACAATAATTAAAGCAAAATAAGCCGTCCCTGCTCGTGAGAGCTTACAATCTACAATGAGGTGGGGGAGATACAAAGTACAGGTGTGTATATACAATGGTGCATTTCCAATGATGGTCCAGCCATCTTGAGGGAGTGAGGGATGGATGGAGATAGTGAATGGGCTACACACACACACACTTACACATAGAATGACTTTGATTAGTGAATGTGATAGGTCGCTCTGATCAAATGTGTTTTGAGGGAGCGCCTGAAACCATGCAAATTGTGGATAGTCCTAATTTCTTGGGGTAGAGCATTCCAAAAGATTGGCGCAGAGCAGGAGAAGTCTTGGAGTCGGGAGTGGGAGGTACAGATTAGAGCAGAGTCCAACAAATGCCAAGAGGAGAGCGGGCGCTGCTTGCAAGCTGCAACCTATGACAAATTGGGAGACATAAAGGGTAAAAATAAAGTGCTTGTTCTGTAAGGTCCAGCCATCAATATAGTAAATATATTAAATAAATATAATTATTAAGGACACTCAAATAAAGAGAGAATGGTGTCTTTGATACCGATAGAGTGTAGCATAGTGAGGAGGAGCCGGTGATCCACAGCAGAGAGATCCAGGGGAATCAGCAGGGAGTAGAGACCGTTAGATTTTGCTGCTACTAGATTGTTAGAGACTTCAGTAAGGGCAGATTCTGAAGAGTGTAAAAAATGGAAACTGTATTGTAAATGGTCAAGAAAAGCATTATCTGAGAGATAGCGGATTAACCAAGAGTAGACCAAGCATTCCAGGAATTTATAAATGAAGAGGAGAGTAGAGACATATCTAGTGTAAGTAGCGAAGTTCTGGCTGAGGGATATTTTATCGAGAGGTGAAGTGCCGAGTTATATATTTTAAGCATAAATATATAATGGATGAAATCTTCAGCCAAAAAAGATTTTCTCCACAGATGCTCTGCACACCTGGAGCACGGCTGGAGAAAATGTTTGCAGCGTGTGCCAGGGTTGCCGATGTCTGTGTCAAGTTGTTCTGTGTGTAGAGGGTGCAGCTTCATCTAGGCCGCTTTCGACAGACTCCCTTTATTGAAGATGTGTCATCAGGTCAAAAGTGGGCAGTTTTTTCTCTTATCTTATTCCTCATGATCCACTGAGAATTCAGGTTTTTTTTTTATTAATCCGCTATATGGTTCCCCAAATGTGGGCATTTATGTTCTTCACAAAGATGGTGTGGCTCCAGGATGGGGGGGTGTCTTTAAGCAGCTTTTCATTACCACCCTTTGATAAACCACACCCCCTTGATAAAGATTATACAAATTTGGAACCTTGTAAAAAGGCTCGAACCTCCTGAACCGTATGGCAGGTTTATAAAAATGAAAAACTCAGGGGAGTAGTGGGAATAATATGAGCTGCCCGAGTCCCTCTTAAGCTGAATTCATACGCTATAATGTTCTGTGCACTGTTCTCAGGATTGTGAGATTTAATTACCTTACACAATACATTTCATTTATTCAATTAGCTTTCATTGTATTCAAGATATGATTGTTGTAATTCATTGCACATCATTATTTTTTTTAATACTTGTGATGATAAAATAATATCAACAAGTTTCAATTATCTTTCAGCTACTAGAACATCGTAGTATAGAGTGTAAAAACGATAATAAAACAATTAAAAACGACTGTCAATTATTATCTCAGCGCTGTTCCGTGTGCTGCCGGTTTACATCTCAGATATGGATCCTTTTATCTTTGGTTCTGCAAGAGTTTTATTATTTCTGCCAAAAAGGTGAATTTTTGTAGGCTCTGTGTAGTGCTTCATTTCACCAGTAGTAGTGCTGAAGGGAGATTAACGTCTTACTGCTGTGTTACCCTCCATATAGTGGCCTGGCATCGGGCAAGATAAGTGTTTTGTGCCCCTCATACCAGTTCCATGTTATCATTCCTTATCTCATAAGTACATATGTTGTATTTCAATAAACTATTCATTTAATTATAGTTTGCCTTTGCCCCTTTGTTTTTTTCTGCCTATTGTTGAAATCCAAGCTAACAATTAAAAAATTAAAAAGTACGGTATATCTCAATATATTTTCTTGCTTTTACTTAGACCTAAAGCTTATTAAGGTTTTTTTTAAGAAAAAGGTTAAAACACATAAAATTTATTATAATGTTAGTTTTTTTTTGTATTTTTTTTTTAAAAGGGGACAGGTTTTTCACTTTTTTTTAAACTTGGGACAGGTCTCCCAGCCAGTCTCTGCCTCTTCTTTAACAAAATTACAAGTGCAATGCACATGATTCATTGGTTGCTCAACCTCTATCTTCTTGGTCTCTGACTATGCAGAGTGTAAAAGTTAAAACAAGTCTGTTATCGGCTGCTGCGCTCTGCATTGGCAGCAATTGAGTTGACAAAGCAAACTTCATTATACTAAGATCATCGTCATCTTGTTTGCTGTCTATGCAGAGCAGAGTCATCATGACAAACTCTGCTTAGAAATTAGCTGCAGTGACCCAGATGACAAAGCAACTACTTGTCTTATCCAGCTTGCTGACTGCCGAGTGGTCTCTTACTGTGTCAGGGTGCTATTCCAAGAAGAAACGGTGCTTACCAGGACCATCTCATCTATATTGGAGGGCCTGCTGGACAATTTGACAGTAGATTTGACATAGGCCCAAAATTTTACACCCCCATACATTTTGCACCTGGAGCAACCACCTGTATAGCTCTTCCCAATCTATGCCAATCCCTCCAGACCAGACCTTATTCATTGGTGACGCCAGCTGCAGGATTGTCACCAGATATTGGTTAGGACGGAGTGTTTGTAACAAAAATATATTGTCCGACATGTATAAACTCTTCAAATGTTTGGGCCAAAATGTGACAACATCAGTTTAAAAAGGATTTAGCTTTTTGCTGCTTTCCCTACTACACTAATTATTTGAGGTTGTGCAGAATTAATTGTCCTATTTTTGTAGGTAATTAAAAAGTAATTTAGAGGAAAAGAAAGATTTTAAAGAGAATCTGTCACTTGTTTTGAGGCCCTCTAAACAGCTATCAGTGTTTACATAGATTTATAAAGATGTCCATTTGGAAACTGTCTATTTCATTCTGTTTTATCCTTATATATAATGTGATAAACTTAGCGTTTGTATGTTCTCTCTGTGTTGCGTGGGTTTCCTCTGGGTTCTCAGCTTTCCTCCCACACCCCAAAGATATACTGATAGGGAATCTAGATTGTAAGTCCCAATGGGGACAGTGATGATAATGTCTGTAAAGCGCTGTGGAATTAATGGTGCTATATAAGTGAGTAATATAAATGTTGCACTCAATATATGCTAATTAATGTTGAAGAGTCATTGGGGCAGTGCTGTTTGCCCTAAGATTCATGCAGTCTGGTTTTCATACCTTCAGGCTGATTATTGATTGACACCCTGCAAACAGCTCTATGTCACTTCCAACCTCTAATTCTTAGAGATTCATTTCTGCCTTACATTCCCCAGGGGTGTAGAGTGCAGCAAGGTTTACTCTCCCCAGCGTAATTTCTGTATTGTGCATGCATAGTGCACAGATGTGTATTCTGCCTGATTTCATTGCTGCACTATGCATGCCTGGGGGATACAACTTGCCGCAATAGGCATGCAGTAGAAGCATTGATGACTTAGAGCAGGGATGTCAAAGTCAAACACACCGAGGGCCAAAA
>VIAB01011443.1:11542-32842 GCA_009801035.1 Oophaga pumilio
TAACTGTAAGCAAGCAACTCAGGAAAAACTGCAGTCAAAAACTTTAAAAGGGTCACCATAGGACTACAGGGGATGGAATAGTATCTGCCAGGCCTCGAAAGCTGGTGCCTGAGCAAGAGACAGAGTCATTGATGCTTGGGGGAATGCTCAGTGAGGTGACATCTCTAAGTGCGCCTTACATGATTCCCTAGAAGAGGACTGAAGTGTAGTAGCCATAGCGTAACATATTGTCCTGGGTGGTGCCATACTAGGCAGATGGAGGTTCTCAACTTAAGCTGCAGTGTTACAATAGTTTCTATTAAACCAACTGTGCCGCTGTTCATATCCATCAGAAATGTACCACTGAATTGCACAAAGAAACATGGCAACTGTTTCTCCTGCCCTTCTCTGTATTCAAGCTGAATTGTTAGCAAAGAGAATTTTGTTTTAATGAACCAGTGTGGTTTCCTTATCTTGGGGTTGCAGGGAACTAACCCTATGCAAAGAGTGGCAGAGCAGGACTGGGAGGTGTCCATAGAAGAAACGCGGCGGCATACACACACCAAATCAGGACCTGGTTTTTCTGTAGCGGGCCGGGGTTTGGGAGATGAGTACTGTACTTCACATATGGCTACCACCCGTGCCCCATTACATATAATCAGAATTTTCAAAGTATGACCAATAAAACAAATTGGATTCAGCATTGAGAGACAGCAAAATGTTCTACACACCTTTCCAAGGCAATTTGACTACTTGAGATTCACTATCAATAAATTAGCCATACATCAATTTAAAAAAAGATATGCTGAACCAGGAAAGTTTTAATTTCAAAAGTTTCAATCATCTTTAGTGAATATTATTTGCATAATGTTGATGTATTTGCCAATAAAAGCTTAAAAACGCATGAAATGCTGATAATTGTACTTCAGTAATCACAGAGATATCTGACGTAGAAAATGTATATACAAAGTCTTTTTCAGGTGCATTCTTCCGGGAACCTGCCTAAAAAAATGCTACAAAGAACAAACAGAATGCATAGCAATGTAAAAAGCAACTTGCCGTGCATATGTTCTGTGTTTTCTTGCCTCTTTTAACCGCTTCAGGCTTTGAAAGTCGAGAAGCAGAAAAAAGAAGTAGCATGCTCATGTTTCTGTGTGAAAGCCACTTCATTTATTGTGTTTAAATTACAAAAAAAAAGAAGCCTGTGGTGGAGCCACTATAAAAGTGATGAGAAGAATGCCAAAGAAGACGCTCCAGGAAAAACCCCACTGGCATTTTTCTAAAGCATCTACGTCTTGGAAAACTCGGTGGATACGCTGGAATCTAAAAGATGCCTTGTGCATATTTCCTAAAAGATCTAAAAACTCTGAAGTTGCAAACTTTGTGAAAACCAAAGTTTATGTCAGTGTCAATACTTTTGGCTGTGACTTTAAAATCTATATGGCAGTAATGCAGTGTAAACAGGATCAGACTAACCACCAGGAGAACAGGTGAATCCTCGGGTGTACCCCTGTTTCGGTGTGATCCCCTCACTCCACCTATATGTGCACTAGTTGGCAAATACACTTGTTTCATTATATGACTACAAAAATCCCATATGCATCTCTGTTGTCCTGCACCTTCACCTTTTTGCTTGGCGTCCCCAAAGGGCATTCCTGCTTTTTGACAAATGATGCTTTGAATATTATTGAATAAAATTATTTTAACTTGAAATATATTTCATATATTTATTTGCATAGGCATTTTGTTGCCATATTATGAATGAAGTGCCTTCCCTACATAGGACATTGTGTTGACTTATTTCCTTATGCATAGACAACTATAAGCATCCCATGATTCAATTTAACAAGCAGAGGTAAATTTGTGAATTTAGGTAATGTCATTTTTGCATGTAGCTGAACAGTGGGCCCAGTCAATGTTAATGGTGGTTCCTTGTCGCCCCAATCCGACACTGAGTGTAAATGTCATATAGTCATTGTTTGTACAACCTGGCACACAGTTTGGTGCTGCACTTTTGGTTCTGTTTTTAATATACCCCCTTAATAGAGAAATGCTAATTGCAGGCACCTTTGTACAGTTTAAAAATGGCTACTTTAATTAAGTCTGTGCAGCTGGTGTTCTGTTTAAATTAATGTATAGATTTTCTACAAGATTGGACCAGATCCCTATAATCTTCATCATTTTTTATTTTATAAGCACTCCAATATGTACATATTAATATCCAGCTATATGTATTTTGCAATATCTCTAGTTTCAAGTTAGTAAATCATAATGTTCTTCTGTTGGCTTTGCAACAGAAATTTAAACTGAACCTGTCAGGCACTTTATGCTGTACAAACCACGGGCAGCAGGAATTGTATCCTGGCTGCATATTATACTCTAAAATGCTTCAGAGAAAGTTTATTTTCAAAATCTGTCTGGTTCCTACTAGCACTGCTGCAGATGATTGATAGGTCTCTGCCTTGCATGTATATAGTTGGGTGGGTATGGTCTTAAACTGTGGTCCCCAGCTGGATTATCAAAGTATATTTTCTCTGAAACGTCCTGGCATTTTAGTGAATAACATACTTGGCTGCCATCTTGCAACCAGGCCGCAAGTTATGCTGCCCACAGTTTGGGCAGCATGAATCATCTGACAGGTTCACTTTAACTTACAAATGTTGCCCAATATTTGTGTACCCAACAGCGATGACATGGTGACCTTATTTCTGATAATACCCTAACCTTTTCTATCAGGCATAATTCTATATATATATATAAAAAAAAAAAAATAGCAACAATTATGACATTAATATTGTGTGCAACCTTTTTACTCCAGAAAACAGACATAAGGGCAAAGATAAAATTCCCTCACAGTTTTTCTTGGGACTTTTATGGCTTTTAGGGGTTAAAGTTTTATTTTTTCAGTGGTCAAATCCTATTTTGTTTTCAAGAATACTGAACTTCAGCAACCCATGTGGCTTTTCCACAAGGTTGTCAGGTCTGAAGTTGTTTTTAGAGCATTTTTGTCCACAATTTTTTAACAGGCCTCTTGCTTCAATGTTAAGTTTGACGTGGATTCATAATTGCATAGTTTTTAAGGATGAAAGTTAGACCTTAGTCCAATGAGTTCATTTTATAGACTAAAATTGATCCAAAGGAAGGCAAAAACCCCATGAGGCAGATGCTAATTTCCCAATATTAGGGGAAAATTCCTTCCTGACTCCTCATATGGCAATCAGACTAATTCCCTGGATCAACGAAGATAAAAACATTCCTGTGGTTATTTCCTGAGGACAAGTACCTTGAAATGCGTAGATCCACATCACAGAATAAACAAATGTTTTTATCTTATTGATTCTCCTTTATCCTTTGTGGGATATTGACAGCAGCGCAGCAAAGTCATCCATCTCCTTCTACTATCCTCATGGTTTATCACCCACGGTCTGCAGCAGCATCGTAACCATTGTTGCAACTGGACCAAAAGGTGAGCTTACGCCCCCTGTTTATTCACCCTTTGTATCACCGGTATCACCCTATTTGTGCTATTGCTCCCTAGTTCCCTGTTCTTGTCATTAGCATCTCTGCATCTTTTAATGCATCCCATTATTTTATTTTCCTTGCCAGAAAATGCCTGGCACTGATCACTAAAGATAAGTATGATGTTCACCCATATGCCCAAGTCTTTTAGGCGACAGTTTTATCGAGTATTTAATTATTTTGAACATACCATACTTTTATCTACATAGAATTTTAATCAGTATTTCTCAGCCCAAGCCTCCAGCTAACATATATCACTCTTCAGTATTAAAGCACCACTAAAGCGTTTTTATATTTTGTTTCAGAGCTTGAGTGGTGACACAAATCTAGGTTCCCTGACCTTAGCATTATACTCACCAGCCAACCTCTTCAACTCTTCCTGGCATTTCTCCGGTTCCACGGCGCCATCTTGTGACCTCAACTTCTGACTGACAGGTAGTTAGTGGTAATGGTCAGAAGCTCTCTTTTATGTTGATTACCTTGCAGAATTTAGTACCAACATTTAAGTGGCACTATATCAAACACCTTTGAAAATGTCCAGAGAGACAACATCCATGGCATTATCCTGGTCCAGTCTGGAACTCACTTCCTCACAGAAGCTGATCAGTTAGTCTGAGATGACCAATTTCTCATAAACCCATGTTTACGTTGGGACATTCGGTTACTCTTAATGAGGTACTCTAAGATAGCATCTTTTAGAAAAACCCTTCCAGATTTTACCACTGTAGAGATTAAATTTAAAGGCCTGTAATTTCCAATGTCAGATTGTGTCCCCTATTTGAACATTGTCACAACATTTGTTATTCACCTGTCCTGTGCCAAAGGCCCTGTAATGGAATCCTTGAATATTAGAGAAAATTGTCTATCTATCATGGTACTTATTTCCGAGTCAGTATGACATCTGGGCAGGTGATGTGTCTAATATAGTGTTTTTGAGGCACACTTCCTCCTAGGATAAGCAGGTGACATTTA
Source organism: Oophaga pumilio (assembly GCA_009801035.1). Classification (NCBI taxonomy): domain Eukaryota; kingdom Metazoa; phylum Chordata; class Amphibia; order Anura; family Dendrobatidae; genus Oophaga; species Oophaga pumilio. The sequence continues at coordinate 16,013 of VIAB01011443.1, forward strand.
ATGGAGAATTTACAGTATCCTTGATCATGTTGTCTATCATGTTATTTCCCTGAGCAAATACTGCAGAGATCAAGTCATTTAATAGATTGGCCTTTACTTCAACCTCTTTCTCCATTTCTCACAGATTATTTTTTTGGGGCCAACACTATCATTTTTCAGTTTTTTACTCTTTAAATAGTTGAAGAATATTTCTAGATTATTTTTACTTTCTTTGGCAATGGGTCTCTCTGTCTATATCATTGCTGTACTGATTTGCTTTTACATAATTTTTTCTATATTTATTTAATGCCTCATTATCCTCTTGCTTTAATGCTGTAATAGGGATAAGTGAACCCAAATTGCAAAGTTCGGGTTCGTACCAGACATCTAGTGTCTGTCTGGTTGTGAATTCTGAACATAAACTTCACCCAGAAGTCCTTGAGAAGTCTGTATTACTGTTCGGCATTCAAATGTTAAATAAAGCTTGTTGAAAGGCTGCAGTACAGCCAATCAACATGCTTTTAGGCTGTGGGCACAATTATTGGCATGTCTGTGATTGGCCTGCACCACTTGTGGCCCAGCCTGAATAACCTCCAAATCACGGGTGGCGCCCGTTGTGCTCTGACTAGCATAAAGACAGCTTGAGTGAGGGACAGCGTGACAGAAATAAATGGTTTAAAAATATGACATGGGGTCCCTCATATTTTTCATAACCAGCCAAGGGAAAGCAGACTCAGAGAGCTGTTCTTATCCATGGACCTTATCCATGGACCTTCCCAGCTTATTAATATCAGCCCAGAGCTGTCTTCTTTTCTTTTGCTGGTTCCTAAAAATGAGGGGACCCAAAACAAAAATGATATGGGGTAACTTTCCCTGGTTTACCCATTCATTATTTAAAAATAATCCCAGCAGCTCTGATGTAATCCATCGAGAGCCCACAACATCCAGCAATTTTCTCCTGCTACCTATGGAGCCTCATTCTGAGAACATGGACAGTTAGGAGATGGGAGCTAAAGATGACTGTATGCTGCTCATAAGCTGCTGGATATTGATGGCATGTAGATTTCTGTATGTTTGGTAAGTGGGGGTGTCTTGGATGTTGAGACAGTTCTTGACAAAAAAGGAACGAAGGTTGTGGTCAGAGAGTGGGATTGGAAAGTTAAAGTCATGCAGTAAGTGTTACGGAACTGCAACTAAGGAATAGGACAGGAAGGAAAGAAGCTAACCCTGCTCTGGGACTAGACTCAATCCCTACGGTGGGGGGGCGACCTATTCCTTGAGAATCGACCCACCGACGTTTCCTAGTCTAGAATCGAGCGAAGACCAGAAGGTGGGGGGAAGGGTATCCCTGAAAGATCAAGGGACTGGGAACAAAACACTGGTGACCTAGCAGGGAAATAGAGGAAGCTGCAGAAACAAAAGGAAAAAACAAAAAGACTAAGCAAGCAGAACTAGAGTTCCCAGAACTGCACAAAGTATAACACAACAAGCTATCAAAGCTCCTAGCCAGAACTCAAGCGGATTAACACTGATGTCCAGCAAGGACTGGGAGGCAGGTGCAGGGTAATAAAAGGTGATACAACCACCTGACCAACGACAAGCCCAGCACCAGGGGGAAAAGACCAGCAGCCAGCAAACCACAACAAGATGGCAGATGGTCAAACTAAATAGATTCTAATAGTAAGAAGATTTGGGAGAAGACAAGGCCCAGAGTATTCCCATCTTCATGTGTAGTGGAGCTGTGTGTGATTATAACTGTTGCAACTGCAGGTGTCCTCTCAGTGCTTCAGCTTCCATCACACAGGCAGCCAGTGTTTCAAAACAGCAGAGCTGTGAGAGCTGCTGCAAATATGTTTGTAAAGAGACAAAGTTCAGGTCTATTGTTCTGTGTTAGTTACATGACTTACACTTGTAACACCCCTTTTTATGTAAAATTATTTCTGGAGGCAGTCTCTCAGAGAGATCAGTGACCCGACTCTTTGTCCTAACAGCTCATTTACATATAAGAAAAACATGGATATCACTGGAATATGACATCCGATCGCAGATATCAAGGTATCATTTTATTCAGCTTCCTATGACCAACATGCCCTTATACATGTCTTAGGAGGGTTAATCCTTCTAAAATATTCCCTTTAAGGATCGAACACACAGTCAACAAACATAGCTGTGTGCTGATTATAGTTAAAGTACTTACAGTAATCACTTATTATTTTTCACTGCCTTTGGATGTGACATGTGAGGGCATTGTAAATATTTTTTTCACATGGATTTGAAACATGAAGGGGAATAAATAATCTGATACATCTCTGTTGACAACATGGTAGAATTCTTGATGTTAAATTTCAAATGGTTGTTCAAGGTCATACTATTGTTCCTCGCAGCAGATTCATATAGAATTGTATTGTGGCAAAGATCTTAATGCTTTTATCCTTTTCATGAATACCTAAAGAATGAACATTTGCAGACATTTCCACAAAGCTTTGCATATACTATGCTCTGTGATTACTTGTCACATCTTCCAACACTTCAACTTCAGCTGTTAGATGTTCTTGACTTGTTTATTTCTTTTTTTATAACAAAGGAAACAGTGTCTAAAATATATTTTTATTACTAATTTGATTTTATATCTACTCTAGCACAGGTAACCCTTACAGCACCATTGTGATTGTTGTAGTATTTCTATGTAATTATAGCATTAATACTTATTCTAGTTTTTAGAGATCAGCAAATTTATTCACATTGAATTCAATTCTTCTCAAATTTAGCAAATTTTTTTATTTTTTCCTAATACAAATTTTTGCATAGTAGTTCAGCACAATGAGGACCAGGTAACTGGTAAAAAAATGAATACTCACTTCAACGCTAACCTGTCCCACCATCCTCACAGGTCACCATCCAATCCTCCGCACTTCTTCTTTTCCCCTTCTTCCATTGCACTTATTTTCTTCAGCCTCTTGAATTCAGGTCTTGACTTCAGCAGTCTGTCTGAGCTGGAAGTCATGGCCTGGAGGAAGGAGGCCAAAGAGAATGTATGCAATGGGGGAAGGGTAAAATAGGAGATGCAGAGGACCAGTTGGTGGGCTGGAAGCATGGTAAAAAAAGTGAGTAGTGAGGTCAGTATTATTTTTTTTTATTTATTTTTTATTCTTTTTTTTTTACATCCTATATTTATTATGTTCTGGTATCTAGAGAGACACTAGTACATAATAAGGAATATTAAAGCGGCAAAGAATAACTTCACTGCCATTTAAACTGAACTGTAAAATCTATGAGATTTGAATGTTTCAAATTTTTGGCAGATTTGATAATTTTACTCATTATATCATATTTTTTCATATTCTACTGATAACTGTTTCCAATGCGTCTGACCCCTGGTACATGTAAAATTATAGTGGTATTCAATATATACTTGAAAAAAGTATATTTGGCAGAACGCGCATTGCTCGTGGATCCATTTGAAGTATTGCCATTGCTCCCTATGTGTTCTGTTTCTGTCATTTCAACCACCAAATGGTGATGGAAACATGTTTGGCTATATGTAGCACACACAGTATGTAATGACATGTTGTTTAACCCCAGTCAAATATATACACATTGTAGATTATGTCTGTGATGCAACGTTTTCTTTACTTTATTAGTGCACATGGTTGAACTCTGATCCCATTATGATTCCCTATTACTCCCTTATAACTTATAAAATATGACTCAACAGCTGGGAAGCATATAAGAAAGCTATATGTAATAATTGCCCTATTCTGTATTATAAGCATTGTCCTTTTCTTTTTTAAATGACCTTTCTTTATAGCTTGATGTCAACATATGGACCAACAAAGGCACAAAGTAAACCCAAAGCACTAGGGACATTCACAGAAACACAGAACATTAGAACCATGTTGTGTGCTGTTCTAGAATATCATGTTCATGAGGACAATTAAGTTTCCAGTATCCGTGAATTTAATGATAATAATATCCAAATAGGGAGATGAATATGTTATTATTAATCAAATGGAAGGCAGAAGTGACAGGACACAGTGGGTAGGCTCAATGTTTGGCAAGCATGAAGTGTTGTTTCCAGTCATTCATTAACCATGTCAATTCCGAATGAACACGCAATGTAGAAAAAACATCTTTTGCTGGTTATGCTGTAAAAAATGTACTTATTGTATAATATATAATGACTCATAGAGCTATATTGGGACTGAAATTCCGTCCTGGTATTGGAAAGCAGACATGTTCATTTTCTGTATGTTAAATGTATGTTTGTGCTATTAAGGACAATGGTTGATCGGGGAGTGTGACACATTGTCAGAGCACAACTGTAAGCAGCAATTTGAATTTAAGGATAGCAGAGTTTTCTCTCTCCAGTAGATTGTAAGCTCTTATGGTTAGCAAGGTCCTCTCTCTCATGTAGAGTGTAAGCTCTTATGCTTAGTGAGGTCCTCTCCTATAGGGTGTAAGCTCTTATAGATATTGAGGTCCTCTCTCTTGGGTAGAGTGTAAGTTCTTATAGTTAGCAAGGTCCTCTCTCTCCAGTAGAGTGTAAGGTCTTATGGTTAGTGAGGTCCTCTATTTCCAGTGAAGTGTAAGCTCTTACGGTTAATTAGGTCCTCTCTCTCCGGTAGAATGTAAGCTCTTATGTTTAGCGAGGGCCTCTATCTCTGGTAGAGTGTAAGTTCTTAAGGTTAGCAAGGTCCTCTCTCTCCAGAAGAGTTTAAGCTCTTGTGGTTAGCGAGGTCCTCTCTGTCCTGTAGAGTGTAAGCTCTTATGGTCAGTGGGGATCTCTCTCTCCTGTAGAGTGTAAGCTCTTATGGTCAGTGGGGTCCTTTCTCTCTCCTGTAGAGTGTAAGCTCTTATGGTCAGCGGGGTTCTTTCTCTCTCCTGTAGAATGTAAGCTCTCCCCGAAGTACATTTTACATGCAATTACAAGTTTTTCAGTATTAAAACTCACGAAAGTTTATTCGATGTATATAAAATTTTGGCAAAGTTGCTGAATTTAATTTCCAAAGATTCGCTCATCTCTAATCTTAAGGTATTTTTTCCTTTTTATATTTTTAATTTGTAAATGTGAATGATGTGATGGGAAGGCTGTTATATGCGGGAAGAAGGCTTCAGTGATGAGGCCTCTACACGTTATCATGGACCTCAAAGTCTCTCACGCACTCATATTATGGGCCCTCACAGTTCCCCAAAACAGTAACTATGCACCCACTGTCCCCCACATAAAGCATGATAGCTCCCTGAGTTTCTCCCACAAGTACTGACATAAAAAATAAATAAATACTCTTTTAGTCCTGTTACCCAAGGCACTGCTCTGTGCTTGTATAGAATGATCCTCTGCACAGTAGGAGCGATCTAGTGATGTAATTGCGTTTACTGAGCTGAGACGCAGACACACAGACTTCATCATTGAAATCAACTGTATCACAATGTGTCAGTGTCACAACAACGTGAGTGCGAGTGTCGGACCCGTGGGAATGGCATCGGTATGTGAGGTGAATATAATATTTATCATTTTATGGGGCCAAGCGAGGGGTATGAGAAGAAGTTGTCCAAGTAGTTGACAACTTCTTTAAGATGAAGCCGTCACCAGATTTCTAGGGCCTATCCTGATGTTATGATACTACTGCATACGGGCTTGTGCTTATGCTTATGGGCGTATTTTTCCTTGGACCCAGTCTGTCTGAGTAAAAGAATTTGCTACATGCTCGAGTTTCATTTAATATTTGGATCACACTCAGCCATGCAAGTCAATGAATCAGTGAAAACCATCAGAATGCACTCAGATGTTATCTGAGTGCAGTACGATTTTCATGGACTGACACAATGGAGAAGATGGAGAACTTTTTTCTCCATCTTCCGCACATCCAAGAGAATCGGATAGGATAGCATAATCATCTCGATTCTCTCAGATGTGAGAATCTACATCAGTCTGCATCTGCTCTTAGGCTGGAGTCACAATAGAGTTAAAAAAAATCTGTTCGATTTACATCCAGAAAATTGGGACCATTTTTTTCTCACTTGTCAACCGTGTACAATCTGTATGCAATCTGTTTTTTACTCAGCAGCTATTAATTATTTACAGGACCATTTCTGGTCTCCTATGCTTACAGAATTGTGATGTATCCGTAAAAATCAGATACCATACTGTTGCTCTGATTTTTTTTCTAGCTCCTATCCAATTTCGGAGAGAAATCACAGCATGCTGCGATTTAATTCAGACAGATTCTGTCAGTGAAAAAAATCGTCCATCAGCGCTGCCCCATTGAATAACATTGGTACGAGCTCTATCCAATAAAAAAAATATCATATCACATGTTCATTTTATACTTTCATGTGAGTGAGCCCTGAGACTTACAAACTCGTTAACCTGTCTTTTTCATTCTACTCTTAAATATTTTTTATGCTAACATTGGTAACGTGTAAAGAGCTTAGACTGGTAAGACCCACAGCGTCCCATGTAGTTAAAACAAGCCACCATTTAAACCAAAACCTTTTTTCTTTTAATGGGTAAAGGTCAGCCACAACCAATGGGGCATGCACAGCACGTGGATATCATAAAATAGCAAGTAAGGCACAATTGGCCAGCTAAACAAGTACGAATCGTTATGCCCTTGTAGGGAGATGGACCATGCCCATGGCACTCCTCTGATATCTGGGCCGGAACTGTCGAGACTGACACCATTGTTGCAGGGGGGAAGACGTTCTAACCTGGACCGACCTTTGCACCTGACTGCAGGGGCGGATCAGATAGAAAATGGGCGGAGCACGGGAAAGCAGGGCTTTCGCGGGAAGACTGAGTGCTCAGGAGAAAGTTAACTCGCTCTCCTCATCTCAGCTACTGAAAGTCAAGCTGGATGGCCAAATCTCCACACAAACGCAGTCAGACTGTTTTCAGCGTTTGACCGTTACTGCTTCAACCCCCGACACTGCAGAGACATTCCGTACCGTACCGCTGACTGCTGTCGGTGTTTATTGTGGACCGGATCTGGCAATGGACTCGGAGTCGGCTGACTCCCTCCCGGGTTCTCCCGTACCTCATGACCCTTTCATTCCAGAGCCTTCCGCTTCTCCACCGCTGAGATTTCACATGGTAACCTTCAGATCACCATCAGGAGCACCAGGATAAATCGCGACTGTCTGGAGCCAGTGTCTCACGTTCCTCCGGAACCAAGCCAGAGTCTTCACGCATCGTTTACAACGTCACCACGGATCCTGCTCGCCTTCATCCCCTGAGAGCAACTGGCTGATAAGTGCCATCGTTTATTGAACCCTTGTTTTCTGTTTAAACTTTACCAACCGTTCCCCAGTTACTACCTCCCTGCGTGGAGTATCCCTGTAATACACCCCCCTGTTAACTCTTGATCTGCCTCCTGCGTGTCACTGCATCCCGCGTACCTGCCTCTCCCTTACACCCTGGCGAACTCCAGGCGCAAGTCCGACTTAGTACAGCAATAAACACTCTTGTGGTATAGCAACTGACACAAAAAAAACACAATACCAACCAAAAAACACAGAACAGGTAATAAGTAAGGAAAGGCGAATGGGACAACGCAGCCTTCAGGTCCCACTGCTGTGAGCAGAGAGACTGGAAGATGCAGGACAGCCTTTATAAGAGGGGCAGAAAGGGAGGGGAAAAGGGGGCCATTGGGTGACCAAACAGGAAGGGAGGAGAAAAGGGGGCTATTGGGTGACCAAACAGGAAGGGAGGAGAAAAATGGGCCATTGCGTGATCAAACAGGAAGAAAGGAAAAAAGAAACATGGAACACTGAAGCTTAACCTTTTCAAAGGGGCACACCAGTCAGGGGGCATCCAATAAAAGATTGAAGTGCCCCTCATTTTGTTAATGGGGCAGTTCTGGAGACATGCACAATCACAGTGACATTGCAGATATCACTTTTTTTTTTTGACCCTGCATATTTTACATCAGCGTTAACTGTGCAGGTTAGGGGTGGAATTAGCATGATCCTATGCAGCTCGAGCATTGCTCCTATCACTCCTGGTAACATATTTACCCACTGTGCACTGATAGAAAATTTCTATTACAACCAGAAAGGGAAACCAATGATTCTTACAAGGACATGTCTGATATTCTGCTTACAGCTTTTTTGCTTCTCTCCAGGCATATTTCCAGAGCTTGTATGTTGGTCGGTTAATAACATTATACTTGGTGTACTGTTCTGTAATAAAGGCAGTTTGCTTTATAATGCATATTTATGGATAGAAGATTTTATACAATTGCAGGATTACAAGGTCCATCTCAATGTTTTACAATAAAGAAATGCATTTTGTGCAGGTTGTCCTGTACCAGCACAGATGCTGCTGACATCTCTGTAAAATCTGTGCACCTCTCTATAACAAAATAATCTCTTGAGCTTTTAGATGAATGATGCACAATCTTATGTTTTTTGTCTTCTAAAGCACAAGATAACCATACCATCTGGACTTTCCTACAGGAGTGTATTACAAGCAAAACACATGCATTAAACATAATCATTCTGTCCTTCCCAGAGACAGCTCTGTGGCTTTGTCTCTTTTCATACATTTCACTTGGTGCTGAGCGGCTTCTTTGTAATGGAAACCAATTACAGAGTCCCTGAATTCTGTCCCTGCTTCTCTACTATCTTCCTTCAGCATTACTGCTCTCCCTGGAAGTGATATACCCTTCAGCTACAATAAACAATATTATGACAGCAGTGTATTTACTGGCACTTTTGAGATTAGTGCATTCATTAATATAGCAATGTTCTGCGCATTAATTCTCACTCTGTAGCTTTCAGCACAGTATTACCCATCTACATCTGCTAGCAACTGGCTGCCTTGTTTAACCTCATGCTGACCTGAAAATAATGCCACCGATCCTTTCCGGACGGTTTTACGAATAAAATAATATTGCAACATTTTGCATTCCCTGCAATAATGAGTAAATTATTAAAGGGAACATGACAGCTGACGCATACTGTCCAATCTATGGGCAGCACTTATCATACAATGGCTGCATGATTTCAGTCTCGTATGTTTAATGGCTCATGTAGACGATCTTATAAATCGGACATCAGACATGTGCTGTCCAATTTTCGATCAAATCCGACACTGATCTACAGTATTCAATAGGGCTGTTCAGATGAATGATTCCTCTCTTGGTACGACTGTGAGAGAAAAAGCGTAGCATGCCCTTATTTTCTTGCAAGTCATGAATGATACTCAACTATTTAAGTCTATGGGTGCATAAAAAAAATTAGATTCCACATAGAACATCCAAGTGGCATCTGATTTTTTTGGATACGTTTTCATTATTAACTTAAAAAAATGAATTTGATCATGTACATTTTTTTGTATATAGCCGGTGTCACACTTGCATGTGTGATGCGAGAAACTCGCATGAGTCTCTCGCATCAACACCCGGCACTGCCGAAGCATGCGGCTACATGTATTTCTATGCAGCCGCACACTCCGGTCCGAGTGCCGGCGGCAGTGCCGGGTGTTGATGCGAGAGACTCGTGCGAGTTTCTCGCATCACGCACGCAAGTGTGACACCGGCCTATGTATGAAAATGGATCTCAAACGGATGTCATACAGATGTCACATGGATTAACAGATGGCACACAGTTGAAAATCAGATGGAAATCAGATGAATATCGTCCAATTTTTCTGCAGGAAGCTTGACTATTTTTCATGCACTCATCTGCAGTCGGCCTAACTCTGAGGTGTTTCAGAGAAAAACATAATATAACAGCTGATTAACCTTCTGTGCAGATCAGTCCCCAACAGCTTTTCTCTACTCAGTCCCTTTGAGTGATACTTATCTCCCTAGATATGCACATAGGGAGCGACCTGTCACTCCAGAACTCCAGAGAGAGTGGGTTGGGGGAAGATTAAACTATGACTGTATAGTAGATAGGCCGGCTGCAGACAAGCTTATGAAGAATTGTTGAATTTCAGACTGAAAACTGACTAAGCTGTACATGAGACTAGTCAGACAAGGAGAAACTGCTACCCTTGAGTGACAGGTCATTCCTTGTATGCGTATATTGTAAGAGATCTATCAATGAAAGGGAGTGTTGAGAAGCCACAAGGGACAGAGCTGCACGGGAGAGTAGTATCTCATGCAAATCAGTATCCAGTGGCTATTAAAGTTTCCGGATTATAAGATGCACAGGATCATAAGACGCACCCCAAATTTTTGGAGTAAAATAGGACTTTTTTTTTAATAAAATGGTGGTACGTCTTATAGACGGTTTTACAGTAGCTTAACTGGGAGGGCGGCTGCGATGGAGTGGGGTCCCAGGAGGCAGAGTCGCTGCTGCAGGAAGCTGGTGGCAGTGACAGGAGTGGGGTGATGCTGTGGGCTGCAGTCTGGGAGGAGGGGGTGTTTGGTGGTGAGAAGCTGTGGTGGGCTTCGAGATTTCAGAAAATGTCGGGAGTCCCCGCACTTCCCATCCTTTTCACTGCAGTGAACTTTGGAAACATGGCGCATGTGCAGAATGAGATCTCAGGAGCCCGGGAGCAAAGATCTCCATCTGTGCATGCACCGCCTCAGGCGGCCATTTTCCCGACATCCACCGCAGTGAAAAAAATGGGAAGTGCGGTTGTGGCTCCCCAGCAGATGATAGGTCAAGCACTTACAACCTATAGAAGAGTAACTGATTGGCTGTTGGATAATGACATATCCAAGGGGAGTGTCTATGGCTTGATAACAACCACGTGTAGGGTCCCTGGGATTGGTTGATTCACTATATGTATAATAAAATCCTTTATTTGTGACTATAATCATGTGATTTTTAATATAGAATGTGTTACGTGCCATTTAATATTTTGTATGTAGGCTGCAAGGAAACTAAAAACCTACATTGCAGAATACATACCAGATTTTAAGAAGAAATCCAATATTGTAACAGGAATTACTAACATTTTATAATCAAACAAATGTAATACCAGTATTTTAGATGTTCCTAGTATAGCAATAATTTTGAGACTTACAAGGGTTGGTGTCAATTTGAGTGTTAGTTTCTGCCTGAGGCCACCGACTCAAAGAGTCTTCCTTAGACAGACTTGGCACAAACGACTCCATCTGGCAGATTCCAGGGGAATCCCGATACTCTATAACTCCCATGCAGAGATCTGGTTTTGCAACAGGATCCAGTGGATAACTATCATGGGAAGTGCTGTCATCTGGAAGTGCAAACCAGAGGTAGGAATGGTCCCCAAATAGGGTGAAAGCCAAGAAGTCACATCAAGAACAGAATTATAAAACAAGGGGGTTGTCAAATATCAAGCCAAGGTCAAAGAATGGGAATAATCAGGACAAAACACAGAAGAACTATACAGAGATCTAAACCAGGATAACTGAACCATTGACTGGCAGTGGGAACTGGTTCTCAGCGATTTATATACAACGATCCCACCCAGTGCTGACAGCAGAAAGAAGCCAAATCAACAAGATTAACCCCGTAGCTTCTGGATGGGCCGGAACCACAAGTCCCAGGAATAAAATCGGATTGATGCTGTTAATGCACCAATTCTGCAAATGTACTACTTACACACTGTGTGCATGATACACACATACTACTCACAAAATAGTAGATTTGGATTATGGATGTATTTCTAAATGTAATAATATAGGTAAGTTGTTTAATATTTTTATGTGCAAAGTAATTCAAAGGCTGTTGGGCCCATTTGCATGTTAATATTGTTTATTCATTTCCTGAATGCAAAATTAAGCAAGTTCTGCTTGTAAATAGTTTTCATGATACTTTTTGTACTATCTTACTGCTATAAAGTATGTGCAGTTGCTTTACATAGCTGGCTGTCTTGCAATTTTTAATATGAATGGGACAGTACTCTGATCTTCGATGCTGTCCCCTATGTACTGATTTCTTCTGCTCTCTCTGCTCTTCTCTTCCCTCCTCTTAGTATTAGTAATAGCAGCAGAGAAGGGGATGGAGAAGAGATTTGACTCACCAAAGCAAGCTATTGGACTGTGTAATTAGCTGAGAAAATGGGGAACATTACAGAATCATGTTCAAGAAGAGCAAACAAGTAGCAGCATGAGATTCTCACTCACTTGTCAGCATCACTAGCCATTAGTATGTCTGTACGGGGGAGATGAGGTACCTCACAGGTGTAAGGAGATGGACATATTGCCCTGCTCCCCCTTGAAGACATCAATGCTGTGTATAATATGATGTTTAATCTTATGTCATGTGAAGTGTAAGACGTTTGTCTGTGTAATGTGCTAATGTGATGCATGAAAGACATAGGTTAGGACTCAGGACATAAGGTGGTGATTGCATAGAATGTAAGGGAAAGGGTACATTTTCCCAGCAACAGAAACAGGGGGAGGGCTTGGTGCTAGGACAAGTGACCTGCTTCCTGAAGTTAGTCAGAGAAGAGTTAAAATCTGCAGAAGTGACCATTGTGCAGAGCTGCTGTGTGGGTGAACTACAGCAAAGGAGATGATGGAACAAGGAGGTAGCGTGACTAAGAACTGACAGAAGAGGTAGAGTGGCCTTCTACCTTAAAGGGGTCCTTGGACAGGACGACGTGTCACGAGAAACCGTGAGCTTGATAAACTGGGAAGGTTCGGACCTAACGAGGACTGAGACTGTGGGACTAATGGGAATTCTGAGCGGTGAATCCAGGGCTTCCATAGCGATAGGATGAAGAGCTGCTGAGTGGGTGTAGAGAAACTTGCTGAACTGTACTGTGGCAACAAGCCAGGCTGTGATGAAGTAAGGCAAAGCAGTGTGCTATACCGGCCCTGGAGTAGACTACAGTGGAAGGATGATGTCAGCGAGAAGGCTTCTTACTGTGAATGAAAAGTGCTGAAGACTGTGTTCTTGCTATTCCTTGTATATAACCCTCATCAAGTTTAGTAAAGTTCCCATGTTTGAACAGAATTCTCCTTTGCTAATTTGTGGAACTCATGGCCCTGGCCAGTCAATACCATTGGCCTGCATCGGCTCAAGACCCTCACAACACTAACAACCAGCCATGACCCACAATTGTCTGTAGGATGCCAAAGTGAGTATGGACAGAAGCTCGCCCACGACTACCTCACTTGGGCATCTTACACAGGCAGAAAAAGGAGAAAGCAATTCAGGGATCAAACTGTGCTGATATTTGGGATCTACAGTTGTTTAATCAACAGAACTCTGGATAAACACAACTCACATCCATTATGTACTACTGGGAGGGAAATCCCACATAAGAAAATTGCAAACTCAATATCTTGGGTTCTGAAAATAAATGCACATAATAACCCTTATTTTTTTTCTTTATTAATGAATTTCCATTCATAAATCATTACATAGATAATAATAGTACCCAAAAGAGTACAAGTACCAAAAATGTGCATTTCTGATCTACAATTTTTTTTCTTAACTGTTATTGTGCATGTTAATATTCAAAAATATTCAAAAATATAACTAATATTCGATTTTTCGAGCTACAAAATCATAATTTACATTAGATTGAAACAACATGTTTGTTTTAAGAAAAATACACGAACACACTACATTAAAAAGTCCACACAGTGTTTTAATACCGAATATTGCAGTCAATGGCCGTTGAAAATCTGAAAAGAGGATTAGTAGGCTCAGATAGACATTATTTTTAAAATGCTATTCCTCCTGTGTGCAGCCTTACACAGGATTCACACTATAAAATATTAAAACACCCAGACCTTTTTGCAATAAGAGCCTTCTTTATTAAATAAAAAGAGATCAAGAAATGAAATTACAGCAATGGATTTTGAAAACTCTGTTGACACAGAGAATGAGACTACAGAAAAGATTGAATATCTTAACAATACATGCAACATTTTCTATTATTATTTTATGTTCTTGACTTTCTTTTTATCTACAGAATAAAAGACAAACAAACTGGCTAAAACAACATGATATTTACACTGCATATTCAACCTTTTCCTACAAGCCACCTGTCTGATAATGTTACCTATAATTACCAGATCAATATCACACGATGTTGTCGTATTTCCCAGGGCTCTGAGTACAGATGGTGCTGCACTACTCATCTGATGAGTGAACTAAAAATTGTACGCTAACCAGCTTAAGTAGCTGATAGCTCATTGTATATAGAAAATTTAAGTTTGAATTAATAAAGTAATAAGAATAAACAAAGTAATAGGAATAATATGACGAGTAAAAAAAAACTATTAATTCTTTGTTCCCTCAAAGCTTACTAAAAATATTGCTTGCTGTCTATACAGGCCAAGAGTTCAGAGGTGACTAGAATACAATTGGTTCAGCCGTCCCGGATCATCAAATACATAAATAATACAACCATCATAAGACAAGATGGACCCATATACCCGGTGAAGAAAATAAAGAACAAGGCAGAAGTCAACGAGGAAAAAGGCATAGGATAGCATAGAAGAACAAGGTAAGAATGCTAAAACATATACTTAGTTATGATCAGGTTGGTACAAGAATAAAGACAAAAGGTAATAGTAGGGCTGCATTTTCTATGAGACAAGATGAGCATCTCAGCTCAAGGGGTCATCTGAAGTAAGCCCCAAGACTGGTGATATGGCACTATATCCTGTGTGGAAAACACAGCCGTTTTGTCCTCTTCAGGGTCGGAATATCACAAATACAGTACGGGTATGGTGACTTTCTTCCCAGAACACAGTAATTCCCTGAGAATCTTTAGCTGTTCAAACCAACTTAATTTGCAGAGCAGGCAGTGGTTGTCATAGGACTGAATAGTGTATCATAGAAGACATTGCTGATTCTTGCCTGAACCTCCTCTCTTCTGTATTCTGACTTCCCCTGTGGTCTATTACTGACTTCACTCCCTTCCTGATGCTGAACAGCCTCAGATTTTATGTACAGTAGCATGTAAAAGTTTGGGCACCTATGGTCAAAATTACTGTTATTGTGAATAATTAAGCAAGTTGAAAATTAAATGATTTCTAAAAGGCCTAAAGTTAAAGATGACTAATTTTCCTTTCTTTTTAAAAAATTACAAAAAGGAAAATGGGTTGATGCAAAAGTTTGAGCACCCTGCATGGTTAGTGTCTAGTAGCATCCCCTTTTGAAAGTATCACAGCTTGTAAATGCTTTCTATAGCCAGCCAAGAGTCTTGCAATTCAAGTTTGAGGGATTTTCATCCATTGTTTCTTGGAAAATTCTTCCAGTTCTGTGAGATTCCTGGGTCGTCTTTCATGCACTGCTATTTTTGAGATTTAGCCACAGATTTTCAATGAAATTCAGAACAGGTGACTGTGAGGGCCATTGTAAAACGTTCAGCTTGTATCTTTTGAGGTATTCTATTGTGGATTTTGACATGTGTTTAGGATTATTATTGATATGTAGAAAACATCCTCTTTTCAACTTCAGCTTTTCTACAGATGGTGTTATGTTTGCATTAAAAATTTGTTGACATTTCATTGAATACATCCTTCCCTCTACTCGAGAAATGTTCCCCATGCCATTAGCTGTAACACAACCCCAAAGTATGCTTGATCCACCACCATGATTAATGGTTGGCAAGATGTTCTTTTCCTAAAGTTCTGTGCCATTTTTTCTCCACACACACCTTTGAACATTGTGGCCAAAGAGTTTTTTTAAAATTTATCGGTCCACAGGACTTGTTTCCAAAATTCATCAGGCTTGTTTAGATTTTTTTTGCATTCTCTAACACAAAATTTTATGATGAGGATGCAGGAGAGGTTTTATTCTGATGACTCTTCCTTGAAGGCCATATTTGTGCAGGTGTCTCGGTACAGTAGAACAATGTACCACAACTTCAGAGTCTGCTAAGTCTTTCTGAAGGTCTTTTGCAGTCAAATAGGGGTTCGTATTTGCCTATTTAGCAACCCTACGAGCAGCTCTCACTGAAATTTTGCTTGGTCTTCCAAACCTTATCTTGACTTCCACTGTTCCTATTAACTGCCATTTCCTAACTACATGTAGAACTGATGAAAGGGCAACATGAAAACACTTTGCTGTCTTCTTATAGCTTTCTCTTACATTGTGGACCTCCACAATTTTCATTTTTAGAGTGCTAGGCAGCTGCTTAGAAGAACCCTTGGTTGCTGTGTTTTGGCACAAGGTTAGAGGAGACTGGGTTTTTTTTTAAAGCTGGGACATTTGCATCACTTGACCTTTCCTAATGATGAAAGTGAACTAGCCATAACCCTAACAATAATACCTTTTCTATGGAAGGAAAGAAATTTATCCTTACAATATTGGAGATAATCTTGAGACAGAATTATTTCCTGTTTGGTAATGATTACTATTTGCAATGTAGAGGTACAGCAATGGGGGCCAATATGGCCCCCGCTTATGCTAATCTGGTTATGGGGGTCCTGGAGGAGGACCTTGTCTATGTGTCCCACCACTTTCGACATGTGTCGATGTGGTGGAGATACATAGATGACGTCTTCCTCCTTTGGACTGGGACCCAACAGGAATTAGAGGCCTTCCATGTATTTCTTAATCAGATAGATGAAACTATCAAATTTACTGTAAATTTTTCCAATGAGGAATTACAATTTTTGGATGTATTAGTTAGACAAAAGAATGGAAAATTGATTACAACATTATATGTAAAGGAAACTGATAGGAACAATCTATTATTGTATAATAGTCAACATCCAAAAAATATGATCAACTCAATCCCCTTGAGTCAATTATTAAGGGTGAGACGTATAGTACATGAAACGGAAGGTGTTGATGTGGTACTTGACTCTATGATTGATAAATTTTGAAAAAGAGGATATCCAAGTAATCTATTGAAAAAGACTAGACTAGTGTACTCCAAAAAAATAGATTGGAACTTTTGGAAAAGCAACGTTCCAATAAAGAATTGGTGAGGATCCCGTT
>VIAB01011443.1:61819-73890 GCA_009801035.1 Oophaga pumilio
TACATAACATGGATAATCGACATAACTTCTGTCAGGGACTGTACCCTGCAGAAAGTAAATAGTAATAGTACATTTAGATAACATAGAGCACTTACTTGCCACTATTTGATCCAAAAAGCATAAAAGCCATTCCACCGAGACAAGGTGTACCTAATTTGGATGGTGCTATCCTGTCTCTACTATTAAATCTCATGTCGCCTTCCCCTGCATCAGATGCACTCTTCCTCACTTCTCTGCTGTTTGTTTACATGCTGTATCAGTAACATCAAAACTACAGCGTAAGTGACCACTGCAGCCAATCACTGAGCTAAACAGCTCATGCAGTCTACATTAGTTGAGTCATTGAGCACTGTGATTGGCTGCAGTAAGATCATGCTGTCCAGGAAATCACCACTGTAGCCTGGAAACAGTCACCAGGAGCAATTGCAGGAGTAGGAGAATGTTGCTGATTTTATTATTTTATTTTTTTAGCTACCACAAGTCTATGTTTTGACTAAATTTATAGAAAAAAACCCCTTTATGTACTTTTTTTGATTATTAATCAAGAGTACCAGATTTAAAAAAAAACTTTTCAACACATGATATTGAAAAGTATGCCTCTTTCCCCATGTATCAGTCAGTTCTTTTATTTTCCTGCACAGATCATTTGCTCTTAGAAAAAGCTCCAATCTGTCTGCAGATCTGTTTTCAATGAGATATTAAATTACACCTACTGTCTATAAAAGTCTACGGTGCAAGGACAGGAGAAACAGGGAGAGAAACATCTGAGGGTTCTAGCGCAAAGGGAAAAAATTCCAAATCAGAGGAAAAAACGGATTACTAATGTGCTGCTGAAATAAAATCTTCGGTGAAATTGAAACATTTATTCAGAAGGTTTAAAAGTCAACGTGTTTCGACGTCACGCAGGACCTCTTCATCAGGACAAACCTTGCTTTTGTCCTGATGAAGAGGTCCTGCGTGACCTCGAAATGCGTTGACTTTTAAACCTTTTGAACAAATGTTTTAATTTCACCGAAGATTTTATTTCATCAGCGCATAAGTGATACCTCCGTTTATTTCCTCTGTATCTGTGGTTGTTTGCTCAACCGGTGTCTGTGCTGCAGCTGTTATACGCCTGGTATGTGTTGCCTTTTCAGCAACTAATCAAGGTGAATGCATTCTCCCCTTTTCCTGACACCCCTTTGTCATTGGATAAGACCCTATTGCACTTTCTTTTTCCCAGTTTCTCTTCACAAAAAATGCAGGACATAAGTCATGCAAGGGCAAGACATGATGTTATTCCTCATGTACACACACTTATTCTGAACAATTACCTGAAAGTTGAACTTTAAATTAGTTATGCAATGTAATAGTAAACGGTAGTTTACATCTGAAATGTTCCCCATTATTTAGCTGACTGTACATCTTCATATCTAAGTAAGTTTCTTTTGTCTCACAGCCAATGTCTGGATAATTAATCCAAATACAATATTTTTTTATGAACACTTTGCAAAATCATAATTAATTATAAAGATCATGAGTAATACATGTCTGTAGCATAGAATTCTGTTAGTTGCATTTATTGCACCTACAAAACAATGATAATGATCATTTCAAATACAATAATCTGTGCAAACTTCACCACGAATGCATTAAAAAAATTTGAACGGGCAACGAAACAAAGATTTACTGTTTTAACAGATTAAAGAACTCTATCTTAAAATATCATAACTCTTTATAACATTTCCAAGGGAACGCCCTGTACCATGAAAAAGCAAAAATGTAATAGTATACCTAAGAAATGTAAAGTTTTTCTGAGAAAATACAGTTCTAACAGAGATAATCAATAAGCATTTTTACACATTTGTAAACATACCGCGATATTCATCCTTGGGTGCACAACCTCTTTATATTTTGAGATGTACCTGGAAAATTTCTGATAAATGCTTTGTGATGAATAGATGAATTAGTTGGATGAGATCTATAAACCAGGAGTTTTCTATGATCTTTTAGATTTAACTCATAATGATAAAATTTCACAGCATGAAAACAGTAGATGTTGGTGCAATGTGAATAATGGTGCGTGATAATAGATACTGTGAAGATTTATTTTTTTAATTAGGAGACAAACTGCGAGAAAGCAAATGCTTACACGTAAATCAAAAAGTTTGCAGTGCAGCAAATGTTGCGATTCCCTGCTATGTTTTAAATGGCAAAGAGCAAAGAATGGAGATATAAGATACTTTTTATGTATTAGGTCCTATTAAAGTTTTTCATGTTGTTACTGTGTCATTTTAATACCTATTCTTACTGTTTTAAGATTCTCACTGATAAAAATCAAAGCAACACAGTTATTAAGCTAAAAAAATACATTTTTTTAACATTTATCATCTAATAATAAAGCACAGCACTAAGCCTCAAGGAACACTGCAAGAAAAAATATATAAATTATATTACACCTAGTAAAGAGTCAAGTGTAATGTCTAATTTTTATATTTAGTGTTTTTGAAACACATCCCTAAAGCTAAAATAGAATTTGATACGTAAAGCTTGTTTATGATCATTGTGACAGCATTTAATTATCTAAGTTTATGTTGAATATAGTGCTACATACTAATATTCAAGAAATATGATGAAAAAGAATTCATATGTTTTAAATAGATTGAATCTTTTGAAATTGAAATTCGACAGGTTTTACAAAAACATTTAAAAATTGAATAATATTGAATCAATTCACAGCAAATCTCAATACTATAAAGCCTCCAATTGTCCTGCAAATGCACGCGCTACTCTCTACAGTTTCCTAAAACTCTATCCAATTCCATTCAAACTCTTTAACAAGATTTTGGTTTTGGCTTTTATCCTAAGTCATGTAACAAGGCTCATTAGTAATGTCGGTTTACCTCACCATAGTAATGAATTGTAACTTGTTAGCAACCAACAGCCCTTTTAATATAAAGTGCACTGACAGTCTTTTAATATTTAAAAAATTAAAAAAACAGTCCAAAAATTATCACTCATAGGGCTCATACTCACTGGAGACAAAAACGGACGATTGCAAGCCGATAAAAAATCGGATTGCAATCGGACCAATGTTATTCAATAGGGGACTTCTCATTTGCATTTTTTTTCTCAGCTGAAAACGGTCTGAGAAAAAAAATCGCAGCATGCTGCGATTTGCAGCGATTTTGGCATGATAATCGATAATGCAAGTCAATGGATGCGATAAAAAATGGAACAGCACTCGCACCATGCGAGTGCTGTCCGATTTATACGCACCAGTGTCCTTTGAAAAGCTGGCAAATCATCCCCGGCTACTGTAAAATCGCACTGACAGCTCACAAAACACTACATATATACACATATAATACATATACATATACATGTCATTGTGACACATATATATTTATAGTTCATGCACTTCTGCATAGTATAATAGCCGCAAATTCAATTGCCGGCTTTTGTGAAATTACAGACCCGACATGAAATGACACATGGTTTACATACAGTTAACCATGTCATTTCATGTAGTTTGATATATGGTTTTCACTAACAATTACATGAGTGTATGTGTGCAAAATTTCACACAGCTAGGGGTTAATTAAAGGTGTAAATTCGTTGAAAAAAATGCGTGGGCTCCCGCGCGATTTTCTCAACAAGACAGACAAAGCCAGCGAGTTGGGGCAGATAATAATAGTCTAGGGAGGGTGCATTTATTTTTTGCCCCCCCTGGCTACTAACATCTGCCCCCAGCCACCCCAGAAAAGGCAAATCTATAATTAGACGCGCCCTTTCTGGCACTTTGCCCGTCTATTCCCATTGCCCTGTAGCGGTGGCTAATGGGTTAATAATGGGTTAAAGCCACCTTGCTATTGAAAGGTGACTTTATGCCAGGTTAATAATTGAGAGTTGTCAATTAGACAACTCTCAATTATTAATCCTATTGTATGAAAAATAAATAAAACACACACACTTTAATTAAAGATAATTTTAATGAAATAATCACACAGTTTTTGACCATATTTTATTTGACAGGTAATCCGTGCGAAGCCCTTGCTCTCCTAATGCTAATGCTTGCTGCTCAGCTGTAAGCCCCCGAATGAATGAGTTCCTCTTCCGGCGACAGGAGAGGAAGTGATTAGTGTGGGAAGCTTAATTGATTGATTCCCACAGTAATCAGTTCACTTCAGGTCAGCCGGGACTCCCTCGGACCTCTCTGACTTTTCCCGGCGCCTGTGCAGGAGCCGCGACAGGACGGAAAGAAGAGGCCGGCTTCGCTACAAGATGGGAGGCGCCGAACCGGACCGCGACTCCCTCCGGACCGGACCTGTCGGCGGAACGCCCCTGGGTGAGCATTTTATAACTCGTTTTTCTTCACTTTCAGGTGACATCAGGGGCTTATCTACAGCGTTCCAGAAGGCTGTAGATAAGCCCCTGATGGCGGTGGCCGCAGCTTATAGGGAAAAAATGGGGTGACAGATTCCCTTTAAGGCCGGGGACAGACTAGCATATGGCATCCGATGCGAGTGCATCAGATGCAATATGCTAATGACCCTCAGCTCTTGCTCTACTACGAGTGGGAGCCGAGTGTCATGCGACTGTGCTCCGAGCCTCTCGCAAACTAATTTCTCTATCTCCTACATTGCCGGCGTCTGCATATATATCGCACATCACTCGGATGATATCTGAGTGATGTGCGGTGTCTCACTCGCACCCATATGCTTATATGGGTGCGAGTGAGCCGAGACTCGGCCAAGTGTTGGTGACAATTGCAACATGCTGCGATTTCACTCGCACGTAGAAAAAGTCAGAGAAAAAAAACGCTGTTGGGAGTTACCCAATAGATGAATACTGGTCCGAGTGCTATGCGGTGTTTTATCGCATAGCACTTGTCCATATTCATCACTAGTGTGACCCCGGCCTAAAAAAAGCTGCTGCATTCCCTGCCATGGTTTTCAAACAAGCTATTATTACCCCTACAATTTGGCTGCTCTATACCATGTGATGTAATAGCGACAAGGCATTATGGAGAAGCCATGCTTGCAGTCATGTGATCTTTCTGGGGCTAATGCAATATTCTGTAGTGTGTAAAATGTGAGCATCCCTGTGACTCAATGGTTAGCACTGTTGAATTGCAGCACTTTGCACCAAGATAAACATCTTCAAAGAGTTTATATGTTGTCATTGTGTTTTCTTGGGTCTCCTCAGTATGTGTAGGCGCTGGGGAGCAGAGAAAGTGCTTACCAGGGATACATCAATTAATATAAATGAAGGTTGTGCTAACCTGAAGTAGTTGTGATTGCACAACAATGTATAGGTATAGAAATTCCAGCTGCTGCAGATCCACAGGTCATCCGACTGATAAAATGGACTTGGGAGAGAAAATGTGGATGATTCTGAGCTGCTGATCAGTAAGTAGAGGATCCAGAGACAGGAGTTTGTATAATTGTGGTTTTTAATCTGTGCATTTTGAAGTACACACACTTTTTCCTCAGGACATAACCACATAAACGTACATGCGATGGTCAAACAGATCTATAGGAGTTGAGTTCAAGTAAAATGCACCAAGAATACACAAGACATATCAAAGTTCAATGATTGTTGTCCGTATATCGTATAGAATAAAACACAGTAATACAAAAGTCATTTAATAAATTAATAATTATATATCCAGAAAAAAAGATAAAGAGTTAGTACTAATAAAATTGGTTATTTGGGATATGGTATTGAACTCTTGTTACTTGAATTATTCGTGTTAGTGTTATGTTTGAAACCACTAGTGATGGGGGCATTCCCCCTCTCTTCTACTCTCTCTTTTGCAATAGGACAAGAGCTTGCAATCTAAGCTGCCTTGAATAAGATTGGTACAATGGGCATAAAAAAGTAGGAAATTAGGTATAGCTGGGATGTGACCATCTTATTTATCATGCAGGCAGCTCCATTGTGTATTAAAGGACCCCTCAAGGGCCAATGAGAATGTTTATTGTGCGAGTTTTATAGATTGCACAGGTAATTAAGACAGGAAAGGTCTTTTTAGAGGGTTGGATAACAAAAGGGTACATGTGTTTACACATAGATAGAATAGTGGAAGAGGCATTTCTACCCCGGAAATACATCCTAAACTGAAATTACACTTTGGTTACCTCTGGGAAATGTTATACATTTACTATAGACTTGGTGTCACCAGAATAAAATTGTGACTATTGGGGCTAGTATACAACCTCACCCATTGAATAGAGTTGAGCGATACTTTCCGATATCCAAAAGTATCGGAATCGGAATGGTATCGCCGATACCCAAAAAATATCGGCGATACCCGATACTTGCGGTATCGGAATGCTCAACACTACCATTGAACAATCAACTATACAAAACGTTCTACTCCCCTGCTGTAAGAAACCCTCCCAGAAGAAGCTAATGCGAAATGGCGTAGGGATTGGGGATGTGCGGCTGTCCAGGTATCTCCAGGTCTCTCCCTAGCTTTTTCTGTGTGCACTATTGCTTCAGGAGATGTAATTTTTTTTTCTCCTTCCTCTTCACTTTGAATGATTATTTGTCCATGGCACTTTAAGGCAATGATGTACAATTATAAGATTGCTTAACTTCTGACAGTAAAACAATAACAGCTTCTAATGTTTTTCCTACTCAAATGTCAGCTTTGTTAAAAGTTGTGATCTGTTTTTGAGGATTCCTTTCATTGCACTAAGCATTTTATATTTTGAAACCTGGATACAGACACTTCCTTGAGCATAAGTTGACATTAGGATATATATATATATTTGCATTAACCTGCTTTTTGACTAAATCTCAATACGGATATTATATGCAGTAACCTATTGTTGTTGATAACCCAGCCTTCTCTTGCACATTAACCCTTGGAGGTCTATTCTCACCCTGTTTTCTTAGATGTTTGTTTTTAATTTTACCTAATAAGAATCGTGTTTTTTATTAAAAAATTGGTGGAATCACTTTGTATCTCATAACAGCATAATCCTAGCTGGCAGAGATAGTGTATTTTTGTCTTGTATAGATCCTGTAGTGTGTGATGTTTAATGTGGTAATGAAGCAGTGATCCAGTAAAGTTCAACGCAAATGTCTTTATTGTCCAAAACTCACAAATGAAAAGCAAACGGTATCCTCCGGATCACAGCAGGGGCATCAAAACAGTACGTATCTGAGACAATTGCCGTGGGTGACTGCACCACCGTGTCACTCTGAGGCGGCGCCAGGCATTCGCTTCCCTTGGCTCTGTGTTGACTTCACACACAAGCCGGATGTTGCAGAACCACCTGCTCTGCATCTTGCAACCCAACACTAAGATATCCAACCTTAGCTGCAAGGTTTTTATATGAGATCTGTGCCCATGGGCCACTTGTAAGACCTGGCTGGAGGGAGTGAACTGCCCCACTGCCATCCTGTAGTTCACTCCAAAAATAAAAGCCCATGTTGGGTTTTCTTCAATCTGACTTGGCCAAATAACTTGCTCAAATCCAAACTTACTTGTATCCTGCACTGCAACCATAGCTATGTCTGTGACTGCAATGCACTCCAGTGGCCTCTATATGCTTCTATGCGCATCCTGGGGGATACATACCCTCCCTCGCATATAATTCCCCTCACTGCCTCACAATACGATATCGTTGGTACATATCAATGGTACATATGGAGCGCCCACCAGGGCAGTGGGGATACTCGGTACCGGGCCGCTTCTTAAAGGAGCAGTGTCACGGCAGCAGTGACCCTGTTCGTGGCCCTGGGCGTCCAATAAAAGGAGATATGATCAAAAGGGGGGTAAGTTTGTAATAAAGTGTTCGTGATACCACCTGTGGTACTCAGCAATAAAGATGTTAGCCGACGCTGCAGATTCAGTCCACTGGGACAGTTGTTGATGCAGCAGGGTTGGTTCAATCCTCCACAGGTAGGGCTCTGTCCCAGGGCAGTTAAGATATTAAAGATGATGTTGGAGATGAATATGGTGCAGGGCAGGTGACGCAGGAATAATTCAGAGGACACAGTGGGGTACAGTTTCCAATGCTTTACTCACAGTTCTTGTGTGCAGAGATGCCCGCTTTGTGCCGTGTCCTCCAGGTGAGGGGTCCAGCAAACTCCCAGGTAGAGCAGGATACACACTTTTCCAGGACTACCTTCAATATGTTCCTTTCCTGGCCATCTCACTGTTCTGGCTTTCCACCCTTCCTGCCTAACACCTCACAGTCAGTGTCCTAAGCCAGAAGCCGCGGACACTGTCGGGTAACGTCCTCTCTGCATCCCCTTGCTCCTATATGCTGCCTTTTCAGCGAAGATAACTGTGGCTGTGGCTGAAGCACCTACAGGTGCCACTGCCTCCAGCTTGCTAGCTGGGTCTGGTGATTTCTCCACTAGTCTCGGGGGCCGGTACCCCTACTGCGACCTGGTCCCTCCACTACTGGATCGGGCCCCACGGATAGATTGCTCGCTATCCATGCCCCTAGGACCTCTTCTGTCTTTCTGGAAGCTTCTTTCTATCTCTCGCTTACTACTATCTTTCTGCGTTTGGGGACAAGCTCCTCACAGCTTGAGCTCCCCTCCTGTTCTGACTCTACAGTCTCGTTCCTGCTATCTAAGCTCCACTCCCTTCCTTCTACTTTCTCCACCCACTCCCCCAACACCCTTTACTACCCAGCCTGGGATGAGGCCATCCTCCCATAGGGTACGTCCAAGGTGCCCTGCTGCAATAGTCTGTGTTGGGTGCAGTTGTTAGAGTCCTGGGTGGTGCTTCTTCCTTACCTGAGAGTGGGTTATCACACCTCTGGATGAGGTGCAGTACCTCTGTGGTGACTGGACCATCAGGGGCACCACACATACATTTTCAGTTTCAAGGCTAGTCAGGGAAGAATATGCATGATTTCTCATAACTGTAACACCTGCCTATAAGCCCCAAATCAATAGTGGCTAGATAACTGACACCAGCCATGTCATGTATATTATCTATAGAAAGGTAAAATCCCGATAAATATGGCAGACATCATGAACTTCTGCGCTCATCAGGACTAAAAGTTATTGCATAAATTGGAATTTCATAAAATCCTGAATAAAACAATTCCTCTTTTGGTCATATACTGTAGATGAAACAAAAATGCTTTGAAGAGGTTAAAATATTACACATTTCTGTGACCTACACGGAGGAGTACAACAGTATCAGTTACTCCTGGGTCCTGGAAAGAAATTGTATAAATGGCACATGATAGCTGAGGACACTGGTAAATATTTTGCATTGAGGACCAGGTGCTTAATTACTTGAGAACCACCCATAAACTAGAAATTTCTGGTTGGTCCCTGTAACGTTTCCCACGGCTGCGGGGACATGGCATAGCTTGCCTAACTAGCCAATGCTCCCACGTCGCCAGACCATGACGACGTGAGGAATGCGTCCCAGATGGTAAGGGAATGTGGTTCCACTGGACCACAGAGGGTGACCCGGGCCTGCCCGGACTAGGGGGGGGCATTAACCGGGATCCGTGGCAGCTGAGCATGTGGGCAAGATGGCGACCTGCAGGACTAGACAACACCGCACAACTTCAGGTATGAAGAAACATAAAGTTTACTTGAAGACAAACACAGTACATAAACAGAACATAATGCCGGGCTCCCGATTCCGCACATCAGCGAAGGGTACACGTCTCAGGATTACAGACGAGTGAAGGAGGACATCTCGGGTAGATGCAGTCCAGGGTTATCTGGCACGGGCATACTAGAACGGCCTCTCTCTCTCAGGCCTCAGGCGTAGCACAGGCTCAGCAGGAGAATATCAGACACCGACATCAGACAGACTTCAGACGATGGCGGGGTCATCACAGGTTGATGCAGTCCAGGGTTATCTGGCACGGGCATACTAGGGCGGCCTCTCTGTCAGGCCTCAGGCGTAGCACAGGCTCAGCAGGAGAACATCAGACACCGGCCCAGGATGAGCGTCAGACGATGGCGGGGTCATCATGGGTTGATGCAGTCCAGGGTCATCTAGCACGGGCATACTTGGACGGCCTCTCTCTCAGGCCTCGGGCGTAGCACAGGCTCAGCAGGAGAACATCAGACACTGACCCATGACAGACGTCATCGCAGGGTAGACCACAGGGGAACCGGCAGGACATCGGGACATCAAGAACACGGACTAGAACTCAGGAACACGGACTGGACAGCAGGAACACGGACTGGACAGCAGGAACACAGACTGGATCTCAGGAACATCAGAACACTGCATCGGACTCCGGACATCTGGCAACGATCGGCAGGCACTGGACATCAGGCAGGGAAGGATAGGATCCGGACATCAGGCCGTGGTCATCAGGCATCGGACATCAGGCCGTGGTCATCAGGTATCGGACATCAGGCCGTGGTCATCAGGCATCGGACAACAGGCCGTGGTCATCAGGCATCAGACATCAGGCAGCGACCTGAAAAGGAACCCAAGCGGTCTGGTGCAAGCCCCGCCAGATTGAACTGGCGCTGGCCGGGGATTGCACCGAATAACAAGCTGACTTCCAAGATGAACCCAGGTCATATAGCAAGAATCATAGTCACTGGGCACAGGGTTCAGGACACAGAAGGACTTCAGGAACATAACACAGAGGACACAGTTCAGACATGTAGGTACAGGAACCGATCCAGGATCAAGGTTTCAGGAAAAAGACACAACAGGAACAGGCCAGGATATGCAGCCTCCAGGAAGGTCGATCTGGGTATTCTGCCCCCAGAGCTGGCGGAAACACAAGACAGGACAAAGGGTATCAGCTCTCCCAGAGCTGATCGCACTCAGAGCAGGAGTTGAACACACAAACACACATGGCTAGGTTCAGGAACTCAATGCAAAGCTCTGGCAACGCCCCACAGGGCAGGGGAACTTTATATATGAGCTGCCTCACAGCGATAGGCTGGAGCAGCAATTCTAGTGCACACCCATTCCTCATAAAAGCAAGGAAGGTATTGCCCGCGCACCCTATGCAAAGCCAGACACAAATCAGCACAGCAAGGACATCTGGCAATGGCTGCAGCCTAAACACACGTAGTAAGTCATGCACCACTGCAGAGGACCTTGCAACCTACGGGTAGCTTCCACATCGGTAGCTAGGGACCGCACATGCGGGTGGTCATGCAGCGCAGTGGAGACACTCACGCATGTACGGCTACACAGCGGAGCTGGGAACTGAGCAGCATCCATGCAGGTAACAGACAACAGTATCCCAGCTGGTTAGGGGGAAAGGAGCAAAGGGGTTAAAGCAAAGACATGCAAAGTAACGCTGGAAAACAAGGTACAGATAATACCAGCGTTACAGTCCCCATTCTATTCTACAATGAAGTTCTAAAACAGTACTGCTTAGTAGAGCTGCTGCACACATAGAGCATCAGTGGGAACAGGGAGCCGGCTGTCAGACACAGGAAGACTTCCTACAGACAAGGCAAATATGATTTATTATCATGTCTACCTTCTTGATTGTTGCATACAAAGTGATGAACAAGTACTGTGCATGCAGATTAGGAAGCACTGACTGTACTTCCTCATCTGGACCCGTTACTGGTGTGGGGAAAACATAAGCTTGTGAGTCCTAGGAACCCCAGACAGTACTGTTGTGCAGGGAAGAGATTTGATTTTCTTCTGTAACTCTCGCTAATATACCACCTTCAGTTATAGGGGTTATCATCAATAAAACATATATATTAATGTGTTCAAATGACCTCAAAAGTAACATAGTAACATAGTAGTATAGTAACATAGTATTTAAAGGGAATCTGTCACCCCAAAATTGCCATATCAGATAAAGATATGGCTGAATACAGCGTCCCATAACAAAGCTATCTGTCTTTTCCTTATATTCTGATACCCCCGTTTTCATATATAAATACCTTTGTAAACTTCGTTTTTGTGGTGTCAATCATGGCGATCAGGTCAGGAATGCGGCGATTATTCGCTTCCCCCAACCCCCCGCTCCTCTACTTCTGTCATGTAACGCTGTCTGTGAATATCACAGACAGCGTAAGTTTTCCGTGCTTGCGCTCTGCAGCAGGGCCCCCGCACTTGCGCAGTCTTATTTGCCCAGCAGTGGGCAAAGTAGTCAAAC
>VIAB01011447.1:68203-78996 GCA_009801035.1 Oophaga pumilio
TCGCCGGAAGCTGTGACAGAGCTGATTGGCAATTATATATTAGATAATTGTGGCAGCAGACTATCCCATGGTCCTCTGTGTCCCCATTGAAGACTAACGAAAAACAGATTCATGGCGAGTACCAAAAAGCTTATTTTTACACACGTTTTGTTACTCTTTACAAAGCACCCACTGTTCATTAGATTGGTTGCAGTGTGTAAATTGCAATCTATGTTTGGTTGCACTTCTTATAGATTGTACCATATTTCATAGGTGCTGCAAGTGCCAGCCCACAGAAAAACACTGCATATATGATAGTAAGTCACTCCTAAGTAAAGAAAGAAAATTGCTCTAGTTCTAACGGAAATGTGCAGGAGAACTCAAGGAGAACTGAAAAACCTGACAAGCTCTACTAAATGCAATGTGATGAATGCATGCAATTTACATTGATATCGTTTGTGACTGCTCTTGATATGCTTAACTGACTCCTAGCAATACAAGCCCTGATTTCACTGACTTGTATTGTTTTGTGCTTGACAGGACTGAAGTTTTATCAGCAAGTCAAATTAGTGAATTTTATTAGAAGGCAAATCCATCAGTGTCGATGTCATGGCTGTCAAGAAAAGTTTCAGTCAAAAACAGAATTAATAGCTCACCTGGAAAAAGACAACCATATCGGCATTTTTCCAGAGAGATCATTGTGGGATCAACCTCAGTAAGAATCCAACATTTGGTATTGTCTTCTATAAAAGCTGACCTGTCATTTCATCGTGATTGTATCTTACTTGCTTTGAGCTGGGTTCACACTTGAGTTGACAAATCCTCTAACCGTTGACAAAGCGCATCTGTCTTCATCACTTTTGTCATTATCGTTTTATTTATTTTTTCCCCCTACATGATATAACATTTTTGAAGACGCCCTTGACTGTTCGACACAACCCAGCAGAAAATTTCACACTAATGAGCGCTCTACTAGCCATTAAGATAAAGTCAGGGGCATTTCTAGCTTTTCAGCTGCCTGAGGCGAAAAATGCAATGTCCCCTCCAGCAATAAATGACGTATGCAAAACTATGTGCCAGTAGTGAATTATGTGTATACATACTGTAACTATAAACCAGTAGTGAATACCCCACACATATATACCAGCAGAGTATAAACTATATACTGGCAGCATAGTACAGTATACAAAACCAAAATGCTAAAACAGCAGAAAATGAAATATAATGAAATATATAACCCTATATAAATACTTGGGTATATATAGAAAAAACAAAATAGATGATAAAGATAAAATATCACAGAGAGAGGTATTTTTAGAAAATAGTATAAATTTATTAAAGCATGATTAATATTACAAAATATGAGACTTACAGACAAAGTGTACAGGTAAGAAATAGGTGTAAAACACCACAGATGAAACTGTCAGATGTACAATGATGGACAGTGGAGAAAAGGAAACACAGATCTCCCTCTCCAAAACGGTATGTGTGCAACCGAAAAAATGAAAAAAGTCTAATTGTCCTGCATGCCCCCAGTCTAATAGATGTCTATAGTCAAATCGCAATGGATAGCACAAAGGGGCAGGCTGAGATTACAGAGTGTACCAGCACTGCAGACATAAGTAATAGAGAAAATTCAAATAAACCGCTTGCCCACAGTCATATAAGTCTGTATGATGAAATCACAGTGGATAGCGAAAAAAAGCAGGCTAAAGCTTTAAAGTATGCCAGCATTAATAAACTGGCCTTTACCTTGCGACATGGTGGTCAGCGAGCACACAATACCGGCGAGGAGGGAGATAATGGACAGCCCCGACGCGCGTTTCACCGCACTCGGCTTCGTCTTTATCATCTATTTTGTTTTTTCTATATATACCCAAGTATTTATATAGGGTTATATATTTCATTATATTTCATTTTCTGCTGTTTTAGCATTTTGGTTTTGCATTTATGGCTTGAGGTATGTCCCGGCTAGCCACGGTGACAATTTTGTAGGTTAAGATAGTACAGTATACAGTTTATACTCTGGCTCAGTGGTTAGCACTTTTACTTTGCAGCACTGGAGTCCTGGATTAAAATCTTACGAACAATATCTGTGAGGAGTTTGTATGTTAATAAGTAGAAATCCAGCATCCAAAATCTAATGTTAAAAGTCCAGGTTCATAATAAGAAGGTTAAAATGCCAGGCAGATGCATTTCGATCAGATGATCTTACTCATTAATGGAATAAATTGCATGGCGTGTTGTGCCATTTCCTGTGTGCTATTTCGCATCACACCCCACCAATCCACACTAGCATCGATGTCTTCATCTGAAATCACCTGTGAACGGCAAACCAAACAACCCGCAACGGAATACAATTTATATTATCTATAGTGATCCAGTCCTGCCACACCATATTTTCAGGAATATAAGAAACACCTAGGTTTTAGAGGAGGAAAAATTGAAGCAAAAAAATGTGGTCAATTCTGTACCAATATCCACCATCCTGGTATATAGGTGTATATATATATGTCCCCAATTCAGGTATACATGGTCCCCTCATCCCTATACTGGAATGCATGGCCCCCTCATCCCCATTCTGGTATGCATGGCCCCCTCACCCCATCCTTGTGTACAAGGCCCCCTCATCTCCATCCTGGTATGCATGGTCCCCATCAGAAAAACATAAAAAAAAACATAAAGCATTCTACTTACCTTCCCTCCGCTCCCTCACAGCATCCTGTTCTGATGCCAGCAGCTGATTTCGGCTTGTAAGCAGCACATGGCAGTGACGTCATGTTCTGCTTACAAGCAGAGGTCAGCTGCCGGAATACTCACTGTTCCCCACGCCCTGGAATATGGGCATGTGGAGCAGTGAACATTAATTTCTCGTTAATAGCAGGCACACTGTTTCCGCAATCGCCAGCTTCCTGCAGCGGCTGGGCGATCACGTGTGCCCACTACTAAAAATAATGAATATTCACTGCTCACGACTCGCATGAGGAATTCTCATTCTCTTTAATAGCGGGCACGTGATCGCCTGGCTGCTGCAGGAAACCAGTGGCTAGGTGATTATGTGGGCCTGCTATTAAAGAGAAATGAATATTCACTGCTCACCATGCCCATAGTCCCTCCCATCTCTCTGCGCCGGCTTCAGTGCATAGATGGGGGAGTGACTATGGGCGTGGGGAGCAGTGAATATTCATTTCTCTTTAGCAGTGGGCACAGGGGTTAGGCGCAGCAGCCGGCTCCTGCCTGCTGTGACCTGCTTCCACTCGCCCACCTCCACAGCCACAGCAGGTACATCTGGACTATAGGACGCACCCCCCATTTTTCTCCAAATTTTTGTACGAAAAAAGTGCGTCTTATAGTCCAAAAAATACTGAATACTAATATCCATAGGTGATCTAGTTTTTAACTGGTAGATCCACGAAGTTTTTTGGTTTATTAATTTACGTTTAAAGTCTACTCCCCAAATGGTTGTTTAACCCATTTTACTCCTATTACTTCAAAGGAAGAAACATTCCCATTATGTGCCTGAGTAAAATGTTTAGATGCTGCCGAACTTTTATATAACCCACATACCAGCTTTTTCTATGTATGTAGTTAAGAATAGCACTTTCCTTTAATTATCCTGTTACAATATAATATACGGATACTATTTATTTCAGTAGTAAATGCTCAGACACTGTAGGCGATGCAGTATGATATGGTAGTTATTCAATAATAAAGCTGTGCGTGTACTACGGGGGGCTCCAGTGCAGTGTTTTGGCCGTAGCACAGTATATGGTAATGGCATTCGGTGTAATAATAAAGTGCAGTAAGGCGCTAACCTGTTCTTCTTTTGTGTAGGTACTACTTCCCCACCTATGAAAACGATTCTCTCCTATGCATTCTATCTGACAGCGAGGAGGAGTTGGCGGCACGAGACCAGTGTGAAGAGATCCCGGTGATTGGGGAAGATCTCTCAAGACTCAAAGCATTAAAGAAAGGCAGCATATTAAACCAGCTTGTACGCGACCGTACCTTAAGGCACTAACTATGGATTATGATCAGAAATTCTCATTTTTCATATATCTGGATAGAAAGGGAATGCTGAGTTACACAATGGAACAAAAGACACTTCAGGTGTTGAACATTCTGTAGATTTCTCTTTATTCCATATTTCACTTCCTCCGGTATAATGAAGGCTGCATGCTGTGTAGATGTCGCGGCTTGGGCACATCACAGGGGAATACAGTTTGCATATCTGCCATACTACTAGTCACCTAATTAAACCAATTAATTCAGTCGGCTCAATACTCTTGTATCATTGCTGCACAGCCATGACAGTCGACGGATTTTCATTTTTAGCAAGAATTGACTCTAATTTTCGAATGTGTCAGGAATGCTACAGAGGGCATGCCCTGTGTTCCTATGAATTAATCATCTCCATTCATTAGTACAATGCAGGGCAGCGCTAGTCTAAGGGGTTTCTTTTCAAGATACATGACAGAAAAGGACCTATTGCCCTCCATAAATCCCTTTTAGATGACGTGCACAATTATATAACCCTATGTACGTATTTTTTTAAATGCTTAAGGATTCTGTTAAATTATTCTTTATTCTGAATAGTAATTGGTTTAGGCTACTGATACCGACTGGTCCTGAAAATAGTTCATTGAGTAGAAGTAATAAGTACATTTTTTGGTCAGATTTTGCAATGTAATTCTAAAGATCTACAATGAAAAAACCATATAATTATGCTAGTTTCTTTGCATTCGTGCCTTCAGTGGCCAAGCTTAATATTGCATGAATGAGGAGTGGGCTTGCCAAGGGCGATTTGCTGGATGGATGAACCAAACTGAAGGGAGCTCAGTGTCTCTCCAAGGTCTTTTACATCAGGACTAATGTTCACAAAAACACATGCCTAGAAAAGAAGCAAATGTAGCAGTCAACCGTTAAAAGCACACAACAAGCAAAACATTCTAAGACTTAAAGAGGCTCTGTCCTGTTTTCAAGTTATACTGATATAACACAGTAGTAATTATGCCTGTTTCTTTATATTTATATGGTGCTGTGAGGTCTTTGATTCTAGACCCACCCAGTGCAGCAGTGTAGGAACTAGATGATTTTATTCTGCTTGTCTTGGCTGTGTCCATGGACCTGTCTACATAAATACATGATTGGAAGAAGTGGATGGTGGCGCCTTATTTAGATGTATTACATCTGTGAATAGCGGGAGTGTATGTAGTGTTAACCGAGTAATCAGGTAATGGAAGTAGGTATCTAGGAGTGCGCTGTTAACTACCGTATTTTTTGGACTATAAGACGCACCGGACCATAAGACGCACCCCCATTTTCCCCCAAAATTTTGGGGGAAAAAAGTGCGTCTTATGGTCCGAAAAATACGGTAATACCAAGTTTTAATTTCCCCCTTCCAACCCCTGATGTTGACAGCCCACTTCTAGGTTCCTACCCCCCAATTTCTCTCCTTAAATACATGGACAAAGCCACGATGATGACCTTGGTAGGAAGAAAAATCATCTTTGTTTTTTTTTGTGGAAAACTAATATTTAAAATCCAGGAATGTTATGCACAGTAGACAGAAGGAACAAAGTGGCATCTTATAATATTTTCTAACTTGTTGTCCTTTATTTGAGAACAAACCTGAAATAAAGCCTAAGTAGTTCGTTATACCAGCATTCAAATAATGCATAAGAAAATATTGTAGCACTAAGAACCCTATAACTAATCAGTTTCAAATTTGCACAACACTTTACACAATGTTTTACAATGTTCTCCAGTTTACGTTGATTATTGATCTCCCGTAAACGATCAGATTGGCATAATCATGTTACCGATGATGTGGCTCTCATGCTGACGCTTCCATATATTCCCTCTATATTCATTAGGGAACCCAGACTTCCTGTTCATAATGGTCCATATATAGTACCAGACCTTTATCTGACTGATTACCAAACTGATGGTCTTCCTGAGGGTCGGTTTAGACAGACTGACCAGCGGCACACTACAATTGCTTTTCAGTAAACCATTGCTGATCTGTAGTTCTTTAAATGCCTGTTTACATAGACAAACAAAACGATGCACACTCAGCGATCAGTAACCGATCGCTCAATGTGCGCAGGCTACCGTGGTTCTCAGCAGTGCAAGTCCTGTTTACACAGGATCATACCCCGTCAAGAACAATGATTTTTTTTTTATGGAGCTCCACAAAAGATCCTTTCACCCTATGAAGAAGCTTTTTTGTTGTTCTTTGGGTGATGGGCAGCCTGTTTAAACTACTGGATCATCTTAAAAAACAAGAATTTTTCAGAACACTTATTCATGACTATCTTTCAGTATAAATGCAGCTTCACACTTTGTAATAGTACATGCTGTGTTTTTTTTGTCACCTAGACTAACGAATTATCTTTTAGTGTAAATGCAGTTTTAGAATAGGGAATTTAAATTAGATTGTACAAGCCTGACAGCCAGCTCCTCCACAGATCAGCAAGGTGAAAAGACTGTGGTGTCGCCCTTTATCGTCTCATGACCACAGCTCCGTAGGTTGCTGTGCCTCCTATTTGTTCTGTAATACTAAGCACAGCCACTACTAAACCATAATCTGCAAGGAGTTTGTATGTTCTCCCCGTGTTTGCTTGGGTTTCCTCCGGATTCTCTGGTTTCCTCCCACATTCCAAAGACATACCGATAGGTAATCTAGATTGTGAGCCCCAATGGGCACAGCGATGATGATTGTCAGTTGAGTGATGTGGAATTAATAGCGATATAAGTGAGTAAAGTTAGTTAATAATATTAGACTGCTAATACAGGAGTCGGATACCCTCTAATCTAATATAGGTGGCCTGTTGTGAATTGGTTTGGGATGAGTTCTGAGCAGAGGCTCCCTCTGGTGGTTACAAGCGGTACTATTGAGGATTGTGAAGACTGGGAATCAGGTGCCACGGATTGGTCTTATATAAGGGAGTCATTTCCCCATCAGGGTTGCCGGTGATCAATTGTTCTGGTCTGAATCCTTCTTTCCAGCTTCCCTTGTAGCCTGCTGTTTCGTGTCTGCAACTCCTGCTTTCAGATAAGACTTTTTCTTATTTTGTGTTTTTGCTACATTTTTGTATTTTGTCCTGCTTTTCTGTGGGGACCTTCTGGTCCCTTCTGGGGGCTTTTGCCCTCTCAGTTTTGTACAGCCACTGATGTAAGTACTTTTGCTTTTTCCAGTTTTTTCAGTGGCTGCTGTTTTCCTTTTCTGCACCAGAGAGCTAATTTAGGTGGCAGAGGTCGTGTGATCTCAGGTGTTTTTGAAATTAGTATTGTTGGTGTGTTTTCAGGGTTTTTAGAGATTGCAGTAAGTACCCTTCCTATCCTTTTCTATTTAGTTAGTTTGGGCCCCAGCGTTTGCTCATACTATTTTCTTACTGTGTTTGTATTTCCTCTTGTCTAACCGCCATTACATGTTTGGGGGCTTCCTATTGACTTTGGGGTTCTGCTCCGGGGCAGATAGCTTTCCTATTTCTATCTGTAGGTATAGTTAGTTTCTCAGGCTGTGACGAGGCGTCTAGGACCATCGTAGGAACGCTCCACGGCTGCCTCTAGTTGCGGTGGTTAGTCAGGGTACTGCAATCTCATAGTTTCCAACTTCTCTGGTGTATTGCCTTTTTTCCTGCACTCCTCAGTTACCAAAACATAACAGTGGCCTATCCTACATTTTAAATTCCCCAGATAACCCTAAATGCTGGTGCTCTTTGTTCATTTTGACTCGATTCTTATTTCAGTGAAATAACAATGACAATAGCAATGTTGGCTGTCACAAACTTTGATGCATTACCTTTGCTTGCCCGCTGAGTGACGGTTGCAAGAGATGGGTAAGTTTAGAGTTCCTGTAAGGTACATGGAGCGAGTTGGTCTTTAATGCTGTAAACACCTGGAAACAATGAGAGTAGTTTGTTGCTCATGTACATAAGGCCTCTTTCACACATTCGAGGTTTTCCTGGTCCGGCCGCAGGTCTCCTAACTTGAACTTGTGACAGCTGCATAGGCAGATATGAGGCTGATGAGTTTGGGTGAGGAGACCTGCGACCAGTCCTGGCATCACCTGTACACAAACCGTGAAACACTGAGGTGTGAACTTGGCCTTACTGAAATAGAAGCAGATTATTCACACAAAAGAATGGAAGGTCTGTAATTATGCACAACAGTTAAGGGTATGCCACACTAAGTGAGATCGCTAGCGAGATCGCTAATGTGTCACCATTTATGACGCAGTAGCGATCTCGTTAGCGACTTAGCTGTGTGTGACATGTAGCAGCGATGTGGCCCCTGCTGAGATGTCACTCATCGCTCATGAACGTTCTGAGCCGTTTTTTGGTCGTTGGTGTCCCGCTGGTGAGCCTGAATCGCTGAGTGTGACACCCTTTATGAACGACTTCACCAGCGTCGCAGGTGGGACTAGGTTTTCCCAACGACTGCAGAGGTCGTTATACAGATCGCTGATGAGATCTTTGTGTTTGGA
The DNA here is from genome assembly GCA_009801035.1 of Oophaga pumilio. NCBI lineage: Eukaryota > Metazoa > Chordata > Amphibia > Anura > Dendrobatidae > Oophaga > Oophaga pumilio. Next base: position 76,674 of record VIAB01011447.1, read on the forward strand.
ATCTAACTAGCGATCACATAGCGATCGCACCAACGATCTCGCCAGGTCGTGTCGTTGTCGTGATCTAGTGCGATCGCTAAGTGTGGCAGTGCCTTTACATTGCTTCCTGAAGCCTTGAAGGGCTTGTCTAGTAGCTTACAATTAATGGCCTATCTTTTGGGGCAGAGCTGTATAGTAAGTTGTTTTATCAGGCCCAGTCACTACTAAAGGGTATGCCACACTAAGCGAGATCGCTAACGACATCGCTACTACGTCACTATTTAGCGATCTCGTTAGCGACGTCGCTGTGTGTGGCATGTAGCAGCGATGTGGCCCCTGCAGTGATGTCGCTGATCGTTCACGAACGTTCTGGACCGTTTTTTGATCGTTGGCGTCCCGCTGGTGAGCCTGAATCGCTGAGTGTGACACCTTTTGCGAACAACGAGCGACCTCGTTGGTGACGCATATGACAGCGGCGCAGGCGGGACTAGGTTTTTTTTAGCGTCACAGAGTGGATCGCAGTAGCTGCAAAGCAGGCTAGCAGGAAGCAGGAGCGATGCTGGAAATTCCTATGAATCAGAAGCGCTCGAGAACAATGAAAGGGAGCGCTAAACGTCGTCTTTCATGACGCGGTCAAAACATTAATTATAACATACATATATAATTATAAAACATATACAGTGACCACCAATCTGTGCTGAGGGGCGTGGAAAAGGTTGCGCTCAGTACATGCTGATGACATCCTAACGACCGCCAAAGTCGTTAAACAGATCGCTGACCGCTGATGTGTCGTTTATGAGATCTCCTGTTTGGCAGCTACTAGCGACCTTAAAGCGATCACACCAACGATCTCGTTAGCTTGCGTCGTTATCGTGATCGCTAGTGTGATCGCTTAGTGTGGCAGTACCTTTAGATGATGAGGAAAGGCTAAACCTAGAAATAAATTCTAAAAGCAAATAGAAGAGTAACTTTTCTCCAGAAACAAACTGATGTGTATAAATCTTAAATACAACCCTTGCTAATTTCTTGCTGCTCCGTTCCATTTGCGTCTGATAAATGACTGAGGAAACTTTGGATCTTTTGAGGACAGTTGTGGAGGGAAGCTCTTACTGCAGACAGTTGTCTTACAGCCAGAAACATGATAGTGAAAAGACGGCAAAATGCAACTTTCTTTATTCAAGATTTCTTAGATATTTTATTTTTATTCTAGAGGAACGAGGAAATTTCCATTACAATCTAATCTTAAGTACCTGCTGTAAATGATAGCAAATTTATTCCCACAGATGGACTGTCTTAAACGGGTTGTCTGGCCTTAGGATATAAGTCTGCAGTCACTTTGTACATGCTGTGAGGCTTCTCCGGCGCTAGGAGCAGGCAGTCATGTGACTGCAAGTATGTGATTTGCATACTTCCGGCCACATTCCAACTAGACGTGTCCGAACTTGCTCAATACACTTTCGACACCAGCAGTAAAGAATCCTTACAGCACACAGTATGTATGATGTGAGGTTTCACAAGTCTGCAGTCATGTAGAGTGACTGCAGACTTATACCCTAAGGCCAGACAACCACTTTAAAGGATCTACATCTAGAAAGTATCTGAGCACATTGATGTGTACTTTGTGAATTTCTATTACTACAATTGTGTATGCTATTTTACTGAATAAAAAGGAAAAATATTAGAATTTCTTTTTAAAACACTGAAATGGTTCTGTGTGCCTTCTTTGTGCGTTTTTTTATGTATTCACACTTATAGTGAATGTGCAGGTAGTGGTTGGGCCGTCTCACATCTTAGAAAAGTTCCAAGGCCAGCCTAATTTGAACATTGCACATTTTTTAATGCTAGAAAACATACATATGGGGATGAATAAATTAGTTTGCCTTTTTTTATTTTATACAGCAAGAATTACTCGTCTAACATGGTGATACATTTACTTACCAAATGCGGTTGGCAAGTGAGCATATAAAGGGGTAGATGGATTATACATCAATAAGTCATAGTGGTAAAGGTTGTCAAAAATTCTATTCCTCTGTGTTCCTACATATAAATTATATTTGTACATATTATATATCTAAATGTCCACTATGTTCAGATAACAGCCTTGCTCCAGAACTTTCCTATGTCATCTGTTCATCAGAGCTTTGTATGAAGGGTTATAATGATTTTCTTATTTCAATAGCTAAGATGGCCTCCCTCTCTTTGTGTGCATCAGCCATGGCCATCTCCTGCACAACAAGCTATGACAATGTGCTGCTACAGAAAAGTTTTCATATTTATAATAAGAACGTGGTAGAACATTTCATTTCAGCTGCAGATGAAGGAAGGGAGCCACACTCATTACTAG